>SKCR01039193.1:0-62123 GCA_019454045.1 Zanthoxylum bungeanum | reverse complement strand
TAGTTGGACTAATATTTAAATTGTTGTTTTAATAAACAGTTGGACTGTATTATATGATTATATATAATTGGATTATATTAATCAATATATTTGAATTGATTAATTTCAATTTACAGTTGATTTATAATTGGATTATAGTAATCAATGTAATTGAGGTTAATTAATTTGGATTATATTTGATATATAGTTGGACTATTATAATCATTATAATATATATAGTACCACTAATCGTTGATTAAATAGTTGGATATTGTAATCAAGATAAAATTGAAAAGTTGGATATTTAAAATATAATCTGGGATTAAAATATTTTAAATGATTTAATTTTCAAATGGGAATAAATAATAGGTTACTTTATTTGATAAAATAACTTATTATACCTTAAGCCAAAAATTAAGCAAAATAAGTAGAGCATAAAATCTTTGGAAGATTTATGTGATGATGACTTTAATGCTTAATTTAATATACTTGTCATAAATCTAATTTAGATTTAAGAAGTATTAAAATTGCAATTTATAATTCTTGGAGAATTAATTGACTATTCTAGAGGAGATAAAGTCAAAGTTTGCAATTGGGCATGTAGCACGAGGTGCACATCGTTTCGATATTCTAAAAACCCAAGGCTTGGCCTAAGGTTCCTAAATATTGAAAATGATAATTGACATATACCAAAGTGACTACCATTTAGATATGGCAGACACGAAGGAATTAAAGAAAGGGCAAGACTCTGACTTTGAAAATGTTTGTCTTGTTATGTTCACAGCTAGTATTGAAATTAGATTTTAAATACTTAGTGTGGTACATAAAATATATGTATTGATGTCAGAATCTGCTTTGAGCGGATACTGACTTCAAGCTGAGATTGCTCTGCGAATCGGAAACGGTACGAAAGTCGCTGTTTCGACCGTAGATACCTAAGTTTAGGAACTACCCTTCGGGTGTGTACTTAAATTAGGAACTGTTATAATGTAACTAGTTTGACTAGAGACATTATCTCTATATCAGTGCTTAATCCATTGTGGATAAACCTTTATATTCTAGAACACTCAGTGTTTCATTATATAAAGATGATACTGAGATAAACACATTAGATGTGAATAACAGAATTTATATTTTGAATATAATAAAAATCTCAAAACATATAAAATGACAAATAAATAGCTCAAATTGATTTGATCAAATAGAGACTTATTTGTGGCATTGTTGTCTAGGACAGAATTAAACAAGACTCGTATATCCGCACTTTCGAAGAGTGGGTACTCGGACTGTTTTGATTCCAATCAAATAAAGTCTACGAATCTAGTTTAATGGGCAATGTGCCTAAAACACTATTTACTTAGTAAAAGTGTAAATGCCACCGATCTGTTAGCCCTATTCATGGTGAAGTTAGTGGGCCCATATCTAGCTAGGCTAGATGTGAACATGATATTTTGTGACCTTAACGGATGTGGCATCACGTTATGGTTATGTGTTTCTTTTGAAGAACACAAATCAGAAACTTTTAGAGTTTCGACATGAAATAGACAAACAGATCGGCTATAGTATTATACCGTCACGGTAAGACCGTAATGGAAAATACTTAAGCAATAAGTTTCTTATATACTTGAAAGAGTATAGTATTCTTTCAAATGAGGACTCCTCCCGGAACACGTCAAAGTGACGGTGTATCCGAACGGATTAACCGAATCATGTCAGACATGATAAGGCTAATCTTGAGTCGCTCTGAGCTACCATTTCCTTCAACGGATAAGTTTTAACAGTGCAATAACTTATTGAGAATAAGGTTCCATATAAATCTGTTTGACAGATGTCATATAGGATATGAACAGGAAAGAAACGAGGTTTCTCATTCTTGATAATTTGGGTATGTCAGGCATAACGTTTGGATGATACCAAACTAAGGACCCAAATTGGATAAGTGCCAATATAGGTTATCCTAAAGGAAACCATAAGTATAGTACTTATAAATCTCACATGAGAACAATATGATTGTTGCTCACCATGCGGTTTTCCTAAGAGGAATACCGATATGCAAGTGGTCAGTGGGAGGATGGTGATACTCGATGAAAATGGAGTAATACTGTTCGAGGCACGAAATCCCTAATGGAACACAATATAGTTCATCAATGATGAATTTATACCATTAATCTTCGAATACACAAGAACCGCGTAGATCGGAGAGAATCAGAAAACAACCTGGGGTATGGGTTTCTGATCTCACCTCATAAAGATGTCAATCTTATGAAGGTATATCCACCGACTACGTTTTGAGGAAGTGATACGAGGTATCGACTCCCTATTATAGCAAAGTGCCATGAATCCGAAATGGATTCCATGTATAACAACTATTGAATACTAGTTGTTGTACCACAAGGCATTGTGCCTATTGGTACATTAAACGTCTTCAAGGAAGACATACATGGAAGGCAACATACCAACGTACAAAACTGGGCTTTTGACGAAAAGGTATCGTTATCAACATTGTGTTAATAACGGTTCAACCTTTTACCTGTTGCCATGGTAAATCCATTTTGAAGATGCTTGTTGATAACTGCATATTTCATTTATGAAATGTGTCAGTTGCAGATCAAAATCGCTTTCCTGAAAAGGAAACCTTTTGGAGGATGCTTACAACATCCTGACGATTTTGTATAACCGACAAACAAGGTTTGCGGGTTATTCGATCCATGTTTGGATTGAAACAAGCATAAGGTTCTTGGAACTGACGTTTTGAAATAATCATAATGGTTTATGATTTGACTCAAAAAGAAATAATTCTTGTGTATATAAGGAGGTTAGTGGGAGGGACTGACAATGAAATTCCCATAAAGCAATTGGTGAAAGCTTGGCTTTCATAGATATTCTTTCATAGAAATTCTCCGTAGAATTCTGGGGAGTAACAACCTTTATTCAAGGAATAAAGATCTACAGGGATAGATTTGGATTTGTTAACACTTTCTGGAAATTGTATATTTAAAATGTACTTGTATTGGTGTCTCATACGCTTCGAGCATATGGAGTCACAATCGGGTCAATCCAAGTGATAGTCACTGGATTGAAGATTAAGAACATCTGTTAGTATCTGAGAGAACTAAAGATGCTGTCTTAAATTATGGAGTAGGAGAACTTGAAGTGACTAGGATCACTGTTGCAAGTTTCCAAACCGGTAAATACTGCGGTACTATAAAGTTTGAACACTGGGACAGTGAGCTAGAAATCTTCCGAGCAAGATAACTGTTGCCGAATAAACAACAAATGTGATTATTGCTGCAGCTGAGGCAGCAATAGAAGCCATTTGGATCGAAAATAAATCTAATTAGATTAGATATAGTTCTTTTAGCAGCTGAGCTAGGCGTCAGCACAGGCTAATGAATTAAAGGTCTCATCGACGATCCAGATATATACTTCTATATCATCTGATTCGTTCGGATCATACATCGTGGTGATGTGATGATCGTGTAAATCGCGTCAGACGATAATTAAACAAATCCGCTGACGAAAACCTTTCCTCAGCAATTTGAACGAACCGTTCATAGTTCGGGTGTGGGACACTTGAGTGACTGGCTATGTGCCAAGTGGGAGATTGTTGGACAAAATGACCCATAGCGTCACTATTTGCACAGATCATTGTGTTATTGTAGCAAATTAACTATGTGACAAGGAAATTGCACTCTCATCATTTGTGATTAGATCACCATAGATATATAAATGAAGAGAGGTCCCTATGATTAGTTCCTGGACTGAGAATGATATGAGACAGTATCAGTCCCCGAAGGATTAATCATTAAATATCCCTAGCCGGAGTATTATCGAGACTGGACATCGATAATGCGGAATAGGCTAGTATTGCACTTGTGTGCGTTGTGAGGGCACAACGGCATAGTTCTCATATATATAAGTATTAGATACTTATGCAAGTGCGATAGGAGGTCGTGTTTCACCGATGGTACGGGAAACAGCTTCGCTCTGGATAGACCCTTCGGAATCCCATTGGTATTATGACTATGTGTCTATGGGAGGCCGAAATCAAGGTAGGTGTGTAAAGTCTTAACCTGAGACTTACATCGCTAATACTTACGATAATCGATAGACTTTGGTCTTGGTGGTACAGGGCTTTAACCGGTTCTGCGTACACCACTTCTGGGTTTATCAGAGAGTCGTAGTGTATTGGGTGTGATGTCAAGACGGAAGTATCACTTCAGTCATAGTGGAGATGATGTCACGCAGGATACGGTATTAGTGCTCTTAAGTGTTGCGCAACCATCGGGATATTATGACTAGGTCATGCATATCCGATTATAGAGACTAGTTACCAGACATCCGACATGTGCTTCGGACGGGGCAGACACTTATCCAGCCCCAGCCCTAGCACGTGACTATCCGATACTGGGCCGATATACACAATACTACGGTATACTATGTTTGATACAGATCTATATATCCTGTAAGAATATTTCTGGAGAATTGGGTAGGCATGGCGCTTTGCTAGAAGCCAACCTTGTCTTGTAAATCGGTATAAACGTAGTACGAGGTACTTACGTGTTCGGATAGTCCGACGACCGTATTTACTGCCAACATATCCGGAGATCTCATGGGTCGGTTCTGAAGATTCACCGATGACGTATGACTCGCACTTTAATTAATCTGGGATTAATTCGATGAGAGAGAAAATTAATCTGGGATTAATTACGGAGATATTTTATCTCGGATAAAATATCGTTAAAGAGAGAGAACGATTAATTTGGAATTAATCGATAAATTAATATATTCGATATATTATAACGAAATTAGATTTCGACGCGGAATTGAAATTAGATTTTAATTCAGGCGAACGAATTAATTTAGAATTAATTCGTTAGCGACGTGAATAGTGATTTCGCTAGGCGTAATCATTTAATTACGACGCGACGGAAAATTCGTTAATTTGGAATTAGCGAACCCGAGCCCGGGATTGTTTACGAGCGCATTCGCATTTCGAATTCGAGTGCGGCACGCAAGTCAAATCAAGCGTCAAATCGCAAGTCACATCAAGCGTCAAATCACATGTCACTTTGAGTGATGTGACATTTGAGTGATTGATGTGAGTTGATTTGTGTTGATTGACAAGCATTTAATGCTTTGCTTTTGCAAAAAGATTTTGGTATATATGTTTTATTTATTTTGGAAAATAAATCAATAAAACCTATTACTTTTTCTTTTCCCTCCTCTCTCTCCTCTGTACACGCTTTTTGCTCATTTTGGAGCCAAAAACTTCATCTTCTTCTCTCTCGGTCTTGGACCGATTTCTTCATCTCTTTCTCTGGTTTGACCGAAAGAAATTGGAGAAGCAATGATCTTGTTGCAAGATCTATGTGCTAGCACACTCATGGAGGAATACAAAGGTGTTAGGGAAGTGATTTCGTGAGCAAGGAATCACCTTGTGAGGCTTGGAGCTTGGAGCATCAATGGAGGACCACCCAAAGCCGAAAATGGGGCTGCAGTTCACTGCCATTGTCGAGGGAGGCAGAAACATGAAGTGCGAATTTGGTTCATCTTCATCGCATCTCTACCGATCAATGTGAGTCTATTCCGCACCTCCTTTGATATGTATTCAACTTGTTTTATGCATGATTTATGATCCTTGGGACTTGATTGAAACGCAACACCATGCCTACCCAATTCTCCGGAAATATCCTTACAGGAATAAAGGATCTATATCAGGCATAGTATACGTAGTATTACGTATTTCTGTCTAGTATCGAATGATCACGTGCTAGGCCTGGGGCTGGAATTGTGTCTGCCCCGTACGAAGCACATGTCGGATGTCTGGTGACTAGTCTCTATAATCGGACAAACATGACCTTGTCATTTTATCCCAATAGCTGCAGCATTTAAGAGAACCAGTCTCGTATCCTACGTGACCATCATCTCCATATGACTGGAGTGACACTTCCATCTTGACATCACACCCAACACACTACGATTCTCAATATACCCAGTATTGGCGTACACAGAACCTATTAAAGCCCTGGATGACCTAAACCAAAGTATATTAATTGTCACAAGTATTAGCTGTGCAAGTCTCAGGTTAAGACCAAATACAGCTACCCTGATTTCGGACTTCCATAGACACATAGTCAAACTGCCAATGGAATTCTGAGGGGGTCTATCCAGAGCGAAGCTGTTTCCCGTAACATCGGTAAAACACAACCTCCTATTACACTTGCATGAGTATCCTATACCCAAATATATAAGAACTATTCTGTTGTGCCCTCACAACGCGCACAAGTGTAATACTAGTCTTTTACGTATTTATCGATGTCCAATCTCGATAATACTCTGACTATGGATATTTAATGATTTATCCTACGTTGATTGATACTGTCTCATATCATTCTCCATCCAGGAACAAATCATAGGGACCTCTCATTATTTATACATCTAGGTGATCTAATCATAAATGATAAGAGTGCAATCTCCTTTGTCATATAGTTAATTTGTACAACAACACTATGATCTGTACAAATAGTGATGTTATGGGTCATAATTGTCCAACAACAGGTTCCAGAGAACGGAAAATATTTCGAAGAGAAATGAAGGACTTCTGCAAAATATTCTGGAAGTGGAGATATTTGATGTATAGGGGATTGATTTTATGGGACCCTTTGTTCCATCATTCGGAAACCTGTACATACTAGTTGCAATAGACTACGTCTCCAAATGGGTTGAAGCAATTGCATTGCCATCAAACGATTCAAAAGTGGAGATAAAATTCCTTAAAAAGAATATTTTCACTCACTTTGGAACATCTCGGGCAATTATCAGTGATGGGGGCACATATTTCTGCAACAGATACTTTGATGCACTCCTATCCAAATACGGAGTTAATCATAAAGTTGCCACTGCCTACCATCCACAGTCAAATCGATAGGTTGAAGTTTCAAACAGGGAGATCAAAAGAATCTTGGAGAGAAGCATTGGATCAACAAGGAGAGACTGGTCTACAAAACTAGATGACGTATTATGGGCCTATTGGACTGCTTACAAAACACCCATTGGTATGTCTCCATATCGAATGGTGTTTGGGAAAGCGTGCCATCTGCCAGTGGAGCTTGAACACAAAGCGTACTAGGCACTAAAGAAGTTAAATCTTGATCCACAAGCAACAGGAGAAAATTGACTCCACCAACTCAATGAATTGGAGGAATTTCGCCTACAAGCTTATGAGAATGCCAGATTATACAAAGAAAAAACCAAGAAATGGCATGATCGAAAAATAGTACGCAGACAACTAGAACCAATGCAGCAGGTGTTGTTATACAATTTAAGGTTGAAACTTTTCCATGGAAAGTTGAAATCAAGGTGGTCAGGTCCATTTGTGATTACTCAAGTTTTACCATATGGAGCTGTTGAGTTACTTGATCCCAACACCAATGAAACATTCAAAGTTAATAGTCAGCGTGTCAAGCACTACTGGGGAGAATCATTTGAGTGACAAAAAAAAGTGTCAGACTTTCAGATCCAACCTAACGTTTAGGCAATCATGTCTAGTTGACAATGTTAAACTTAGCGCTAGCAGAGAGGCAACCCATGCAATTTATGTATATATTGTGATTTGGTGTGCTTTATTTTTTGTGTGTTTAATTTTGTAGGTAAAGTCACATTTTATGATGGAAGAAGTTCTCTCAAATCTTCACAAGCGCTTTCCTTCTCTCCCTCAAAACTCTGATGAAAGTTGATGAGCGGAAAATATATCAATATTTACCGCCTTTTTACCTAATATTTTGTTTAGTTTCTCGGGTTTGATGAATATTTTGATGTATTATTATGTATTTTGTAGATAAATAAAGTATTTGCGACTTAATGGAATCAACTTGGGGCTAAAACGATGAAATCCGGAGCAAACAAATGGGGAAAATGGAAATTTACTATACGTGTCACGAAATGTAGTCCTAAATTCCAATTTTGCATAAGTTTGGTATTTTGGTCATAAAATTTTCATCCGATATCCGATTGAGTTGATTCAAGTGTTAGATTAAAGAAAACACAATGATCTACAACTTTTAAGATTTAAATATTTTCGAATTAGGAAGTTTGGAAGGCCTAAATTGATGAATAATATAGTGTATTTTGTGTAATTACTATAGTCATTTTCAAAATATAAAATAAAATTAATAAAATAAAAAAGTAAAAATTGTCAAACTTCCACCAAACATGCTTGCATGTTTGGTGCCATGTTTGATGCCATGTTTGGTGGAGCAATTGGTGGAGCAATTGGTGGAGAAATTGGTGGAATCCTTTAGATTTTTCTATAAATACTAAGCTTAACTTTGTAAATTTTTCATGCTTTCTTTGGAGGAGTTTCTCCATGAAAATCTAAAGGAAAGTGTCTTATATATTATTTAAGTTTTCTTGTATTTTCTTTTTATTTTATTTAATAAAATTTTGTGTGTTTTCTTTTACAACATGAGCAGGTAATCTCATTCTGCTGTGGTGAAAATGTGAGACTTTTAATATAATGAATTAGATTAATCTCCCTTATTTTAATTAAAATTTGGATGAATTTGTTACCACTTATATGGCCGGTCTAAGTGATGACCTTATTTACCACCTATATGGTCGGTTTTTCATTTCAGACATAGTTACCGCATATATAGTCGGTTTAGGTAATAACCTTGTTACCGCCTATATGGTCGGTTTGATTTAATTGAGACAAATGAAATTACCGCCTTTATGGCCTGGTTAATTAATTGGTAAACATTGAGAATAAGAGAGATTTCTAATTTTGAAATATTAAAAGTGGATCCTCTAACCCCCAACATTTTCTTTTATTGTAATTTTACATTTTAATTTCCAGCATTTACTTTATTTAATTTCCAGCATTTACTTTATGTCTTTTATTTTATTTAAGCTTTTATTAGCCTTAGATATGTGTCGAAGCTAAGCCCGTTATCTGGGGTTGTGATGAATTCCAATATCACTGGTTAATAAGGGGTTGTTTTACGGTTTGGGTAACATAAAGGTTTATTTATTGAGCCTTAGTCTTAATGCTTCTTGTTAACTGGCCATTAATAAGATTGAACTGGTAAACTTAAAATGAACTTGGAAAATGGATTTTAGGTTTAAGACCTTAGACTTAATAACCCACGATCTTCCTTAAGGATAGATAACCCTTTAATTGATTTCCTTACAAAATAGGAATATACATGTCGGGCGGGGGTAATCATAATTGGAACTTAATCTTAATGAATTCAGGTAACTTGGTTGACATAGGAATATGATTAATTGGGTTACATTGGGTATTTGTATCTGACCATTGGAAGAGGCTTTTACATATTTTCGTGTTCCAGGTTAATAAACCAATATATTACACAAACATGAAATAACCACTTCATCTTTTAAAAGATATTGGAAGAATTCACAACCCTAGATAGTTTTATAAATTTGAATTTTCCTAAACTTATTTTCGCAATTTCATTTACTTGTTTTTAAGTTTAAAGTCACCACTCAGTCAATCAATCAATCTGTTAGATACTTGTAATCATTTGGCCTCATAAAATTAATAGCTAGGTATTAAGTCCTTGTGGGATCGATACTTTTTATACTACTTGAACAACACGTGCGCTTGTGTTATACGCGTGTGATTAAGTCGGTCAAGTTTTTGGTGCCGTTGTTGGGGACTTATTTATCTTTCACTATTAGTTTTGAGGTTAGATACCTTTACTTGTATCTAATTTCTTTTTACTTATTGTTTTTGTTTTCTTGTGTTTCAGGTTCTCAGACACTACATGAGATGAACCAGAAGCTTTGAACTCCGACCGCTTGACCCAGAAATTGAAAGAACCATCAGCCAGTTGAGAAGAGAAATGTGAGAAGGCAAGAAGCAATTGTTAACATGGAACCTGAACCTTTGGAAGTTGCACCACCAATTCCCATCCGAGACAGAACCATTCTGGTGGATGACGGCTTCATTTCCTGTGTTATACTTCCTTCCTTACCAGAAAATGCGTGTGACATCAAAACATGCATTCGGATGATTCAGCAGTCAGTTCAGTTTGGGGGGAATGCAACTGAAGATCCTAATGCCCACATCAGCAACTTCTTGGAAGTTTGCGGCACTTTAAATTACAACCGAGGAGCTGAAGAAGCAATGAGACTGCAGGTTTTTCCATATTCCTTGAAAGACAGAGCAAAATCTTGGCTACATTCACTACCAGTAGGTTCCATCACAACTTGGAACACTTTAGCCACCAAATTCCTTGTGAAATATTTTCCACCAACTAGAACAGAAAAGTTGAGGAATGACATCACATCCTTTGTGCAACATGACTAAGAATCTCTCTACGAAGCTTAGGAAAGGTACAAGGATTTGCTCAGAAAATGCCCTTACCATGAGATTGCAAAATGGCTACAAGTCCAAACCTTCTATAATGGACTTTCTGGATTGATGAGAACCATAATTGATGCTACTACTGGAGGAGCTTTGATGGCGAAAGGAGAAGATCAAGCATGAGACTTAATCGAAGAAATGGCTAACAACAATTCGTTGTGGCCAACAGATAGGAGCAAGATTCAAAGAATTACAGGAATTTATGAAGTTGGTGCCAACACAGCAGTGAATACCAGGCTGGATCAAATATACAAATGTCTAGAAATACTTAGCACGCAAGTTGTAAACATCACCGGATCCACAAGTTCACCATATGGAGGAGCACCAGAACCGGTTCAAAAAAAGAGACGGTGAACTATGTCAACAATTTCAACAGACAGATGAACAATCCATATTCCAACACCTACAACCCATGGTGGAGGAATCATCCCAATTTTTCATGGAGCAATAATTAAGGGCAAAAGAATAATCCATCACCTAGATTCCAACAGCAGAACAAAGGCTAGGAGTATGAAAAAGAACCAGAAATGAAAGAATAGTTTGCAAAGATGTTCAAAAAGTAAGAAGCAGAATATGATGCTATGTTTCAAGCCCAAACATCATTAAATCAAAGCCAATATGTTTCCATTAAAGTACTGGAGAATCAAATTGGACAACTGGCCAATGCTCAGAGTTACAGACCGCTAGAGAATCTTCCCAGCAACACAAAACCAAATCCAAGGAACCGAGGGAAGGAACAATGTCAAGCCATTACTTTGAAAAGCGGTACTGAAATCAACAAAGATGTTGGAATCAAAGCATCCATTGAAGAAGTTCCAAAACAAGCATAGCAACAGATGGAGGAAAAAGAAGCAAAGGAAAAATATCAAATCACTCAACCTCCACCTTTTCCACAATGTCTTCAGAAAAAATAAACTGGACAAGCAGTTTGTTCGTTTCTTGGAGGTTTTCAAAAAGCTGCATATTAACATTCCATTTGTAGAAGCCTTGGAGGAAATGCCAAGCTATGTCAAATTCATGAAAGATATTCTTTCATGAAAACAAAGATTGGGAGACTATGAGACAGTAACATTAACGGAAGAATGCAGTGCCATTATTCAGAGGAAACTTCCTCTGAAGTTGAAAGATCCTAGCAGTTTTACTGTATAATGCACCATTAGAGAACATAATATCGGTAAGGCTTTATGTGATTTAGGTGCAAGTGTTAACTTAATGCCTTTTTCTATTTACAGGAAACTACAAATTGGAGAAGCAATGCCTATCTCAGTCTCTCTACAACTTGTTGATCGAACGCTCACATTTCCGAGAGGAGTCGTTGAAGATGTGCTAGTCAAAGTCGATAAACTCATTCTCCCAGTAGATTTCATTATCCTTGACATGGAAGAAGACAAAGATGTACCTATCATCCTTGGGAGACCATTTTTGGCTACAGGAAGAACTGTGATTGATGTACAAAAAGGAGAACTAACCATGAAAGTTCAAGACCAAGAAGTTACCTTCAATGTTTTCAAAGCCATGAAATTCCCTAAAGATGAAAAGGAAGAAGAATATTTCAGAATTGATGTTGTTGATAGTATTGTTCAGGATACTGATCCAAATCCCACGGATACACATGAAGCTTGCATCACCAACATGACTGACAGCAAGCTAGATGCTGAAATTCTGGAATGTATCAACTATCTTGACAAGCCATTCCGATTCAAATTGACACCACCAGTGGAAAGTTTGGAACTTCCGAAGAAAGATCGAATCAAGCCTTCGATTGAAGAACCACCACAGCTGGAGATGAAGTTACTACCAAGCCATCTCAGGAATGCATTTCTTGGAAACTCTTCTGAATTACCTGTGATTATTTCTTCTTCGCTAACATTGGAGCAGGAAGAAAAGTTACTGAGAGTATTACGGGAACACAAGAAAGCCATTGGCTGGACTATAGTAGACATTCGAGGCATTAGTCCATCATTTTGCAGGCACAAGATTATGATGAATGATGAGTACAAACCCACAGTGTAGTATCAACGCAGACTCAATCCAATCATGAAGGAGGTCGTGAAGAAAGAAATCATCAAATGATTGGATGGTGACATCATTTACCCCATCTCAGATAGCACCTGGTGAGTCCTATGCAGTGTGTACCAAAGAAATGAGGAATAATTGTAGTCACAAATGAAAAGAATGAGCTGATTCCAACAATAACAGTGACTGGATGAAGAGTATGCATGGACTACCAGAAGCTGAATGAAGCAACAAGGAATGATCATTTTTCGCTGCCATTCATTGACCAGATGCTGGACAGATTAGTGGGACATGAGTTCTATTACTTTTTGGACGGATAATCAGGGTACAATCAGATTGCCATCGCCCCAGAAGACCAGAAGAAAACCACATTTACATGTCCCTATGGAACTTTTGCTTTCCACATGATGCCATTTGGATTATGTAATGCTCCTGCCATATTTCAGCGTGCATGATGGCTATCTTCTCAGACATGCTGGAGTAGAGTATGGAGGTTTTCATGGATGAATTCTCTATGTTTGGAGATTCTTTTGACCACTGCTTGCAAAAGCTGGAACAAGTGTTACAAAGATGCGAAGATACCAACCTGGTACTCAACTGGGAGAAATGTCACTTCATGGTGCAGGAAGGCATTGTTCTTGGAAATCGGATCTCACAAAAGGGAATCGATGTAGATAAAGCAAATATCGAGACAATTGAAAAATTACCTCCACCAACATCTGTAAAAGGGATTCAGAGCTTTCTTGGACATACAGGGTTTTACAGGAGATTTATCAAAGACTTTTCCAAGATTATTAAACCTATGTGCAATCTTATGGAGAAAGATGTGTCTTTCAACTTCACCAAAGAATGCCAGCATGCTTTTGAGATCTCGAAACAAAAGCTTGTTTCTGCTCCCATCATTATAGCACCAGACTGGACCCTTTCATTTGAAATGATGTGCGATGCTAGTGATTTTATTGTAGGTGCAGTTTTGGGACAACGCAAAGCAAAAGTTTTCCACACCATTTACTACTCCAGTAGAACTCTAAATGAAGCTCAACTCAACTACACAATCACTGAAAAGGAGTTGCTCGTAGTTGTGTTCGCTTTTAACAAATTCTGCTCCTATCTGCTGGGTCCTAAAGTGGTGGTCTACACAGATCAATCAGCAATCAAATCCCTGATCGAGAAGAAAGATGCCAAACCCAGATTGATCCGTTGGATACTTCTAATGCAAGAATTTGATGTGGAGATTAGAGATAAGAAAGGGACAGAAAACCAAGTGGTAGATCACTTATCGAGGGTCGAGAATGGAGAAACAGCTGGCAAAGAACTGACAATCAAAGAAAATTTTCCAGACGAATAGTTGTTTTCCATTAAACAACATGAATTCCCTTGGTATGCTGACTATGTCAACTACATAGTATCAAGAAAATGGCCATTGGAATGGACAACTTAGCAACGAAAGAAGTTCTTCAAAGAAGTCAAGCACTATGTCTGGGATGAGCAGTACCTGTTCAAATGTTGTGCTGCTTAATTACTGAGACGGTATATTCCACATGAGGAGGTCAACAGTGTCTTGCAACACCGTCATTCATCACCATATGGCAGACACTTCAGTGGAAACAAAACTACAGCCAAAGTTCTACAATCAGGTTTGTTCTGGCACACTCTTTTTAAATATGCTTATCTATTTGCTCTTCAATGTGACAGGTGCTAGAGAACGGGAAATATTTCCAGGAGAAATGAAGGACCTTTGCAAAATATTCTGGAAGTTGAGATATTTGATGAGTGGGGGATTGATTTTATGGGACCCTTTGTTCCATCATTCGGAAACTTGTATATACTGGTTGCAGTAGACTACTTCTCAAAATGGGTTGAAGCAATTACAATGCCATCAGATGATTCTAAAGTGGTGATCAAATTCCTTAAAAAGAATATTTTCACTCGCTTCGGAACACCTCAGGCAATCATCTGCGATGGTGGCACACATTTTTTTGCAACAGATACTTTGATTTACTCCTATCAAAATACGGAGTTACTCATAAAGTTTCCACTGCTTACTATCCACAGTCAAATGGGCAAGTTGAAGTTTCAAACAGGGAGATCAAAAGAATCTTGGAAAGAACCGTTGGATCAATAAATAAATACTGGTCTGAAAAACTAGATGACGCATTATGGGCCTACCGGACAGCTTACAAGACACCTATTGGTATGTCCCCATATCAAATGGTGTATGGAAAAGCATGCCATCTTCCAGTTGAACTTGAACATAAGGCGTACTGGGCATTGAAGAAGTTAAATCTTGATCCACAAGTTACAGGAGAGAAAAGACTTCACCAACTCAATGAATTGGAGGAATTTCGCCTACAGGCTTATGAAAATGCCAAACTATAAAAGGAAAAGACCAAAAGATGGCATGATAAAAAAATAGTGCGCAGACAATTGGAGCAAGGACATCAGATGTTGTTATATAATTCACGGCTAAAACTTTTTCATGGAAAGATGAAATCAAAGTGGTCAGGTCCATTTGTTATTACTCATGTGTTACCATACGGAGTTGTTGAGATATACAACTACCAGTCCAATAACACATTCAAAGTTAACAGCCAGCGTGTCAAGCACTATTGGGGAGAATCATTTGAGTGACAAAAATAAAGTGTCACACTTTCAGATCCAGCATAACGTTCAAGCAATCACGTCTAGCTGACGACGTTAAACTTAGTGCTAGTTGGGAGGCAACCCATGCAATTTGTGTATATATTGTGATTTGGTGTGTTTTATTTTATGTGTTAGTTTTTGCAGGTGAAGTCATTTCAAGATGTAAGAAAATCTCACAAATCTTCACAAGTAATTTCATTCTCTCCCTCAAAATTCTCTGATGAAAGTCTACAAAACTCGCTTGGAACGGATGAGACTTCTGATGATCAAAGGTATTCCTAATGACATTCGTTGGCTAATCAAAGCATGGGTTCGATTAGCAGGTGATTACTCTGATTCTTATAATTCTTATTTGCCTGGTTTTGGAAGAATCACCTATGCAAAGAAACGTAGAGCTAAGAAAATAGGTGTTTGTTACAAATGTGCACGTTGGAATTGCAATACTCGTTGTCATTCTTTAGGAATGATGTCTGATAATCGCGAAGATAAAATTAAATTCATTAGGGATGGCTTGAGTAAGGAGTCTTTAGATGATATATCTTCGACTCTTGAGACGCATCCCAGTGGATATGTTCATATAGCTATCCGCAAATTACATACGCAATTCCAAAAAGAATGACAACAGTTAAGTCTCGGAAATCTGACTCAAAAACACCCTGTTTGCCAATTTATAAGAAAATTGGATGGGAAGCTTGTCCCTGACGCATAGATGTCAATCAATCTGTAAATTATTGTAAATATTATATCTCTTTGTCTTTTCCTAATAATTGTGATTTGATTTGTTATTTTTTTTATTTTCTCCGACAAGATCCAGACCTTTTTGACCTTTCATGATTTATTTTACTGTTTAACTAATAATTGTCATTTGGCAGGTACCAGTGCTATTATTTTAACTCACCATTTTCAGGTGTTATAAATTCAACTCATCATTGCACTTTTGAAGGCATCTAGAGTAAAACATGGAAGCCACTTCAAGAAGACGAGTTGAAAACATCTATGTGTTTTGCGGTACTAGTGTTGGTGTTAAACCAGAATACGTAGCGGCATCACAAGAATTGGGTCGAGTCTTAGCTGCAAGGAATATGCACTTAGTATATAGCGGTGGCAATCTTGGACTTATGGGATCGTTTCAAAGGCCGTACAGGAAGGAGGCAGTCAAGTCTTGGGAATCATCCCAAAACCATTGGCGAAGGCGAATCTTATTGGACCATCAAATGGAGAAGAACTAATTGTGTCAGGTATGTCTGAACGACTGGTAGAAATGATTAACCGTGCTGATGCTTTTATTACTTTGCCAAGTGGATTGGGCACAATGGAGGAAATTTTTACAGTGTTATCTTGGGCGAACTTGAACATACACCAGAAACCGCTTGGAATGTACAACATTGATAGATTTTATGATTTTCTTTTTGTGTTTCTTGATGATGCCCGGAGAAATGGGTTCGTGTCAAAACCTGTAAAAGAACCCCTCTTCACTGCAAGATCTACCCCAGATTTAATTGATCAAATCTTAGCTTTTGAACCACAAATCGATCTTATCATTTCAAAGATAAATTGGTCCGAGAACGATCGTGGTAAGAGGCGTCGGATAAATCTGGATCTTAACCTTTAACTTTTCATGTAGAATTTCAATTAACCAGGTAATATCTTCTAAACTCTTCTTCTATTTTTTTCAGACATTGGGGACAATGTCTCATTTAGGTTTAGGGGAGGGGAATAGTTAATAGTATCTTGTTTTTATTGTGTTTTTCGAAAAATACAAAAAAAAATTGAAAAATTTTACAAAATTCAAAAAATGTTTTGTGTTTTTTTTGTTTTTTTAATCTGATTAATCGGGTGAAATTAGTGAGAGATAGCTGTGTAAGGAGTTTTCACTCCTGAGACGTATCTCAACCTATTTCAGAACAAGTTAATTTTTGTTTATTTCCTTTTGAATTATTTAATTTGTGAATTCTCCATAATACTGACTAAAATGGATCTTCATATGCTCAGTTGCCAGGTATTATCAACATGCATTGTAATATATGGACATGAGATGTAATTGAAAAGTTTATAATATTCAGTGCTCTAGTTTAATTGGAGGAAACATCTATAAATGGCAATGGAGTACAAAAAAAAAGTATGAAAAAAAACGTGTGAGATCCGAGTAATTAAGTCTGTAGGGGTGTCTTAACACCTAGTGCCCTAACTCCAACTGGTTTGGGAGTAACTGGCCCAAAGCTCGTTACATGGATCGAAGATATTGCAAAACAAATATATATATATATATATATATTTGAAGTCTGAGTAATTAAGTCTGTATGGGTGTCTTAACATTAGTGCCTTAAAGCCAACTGGTTTGAGAGCCACTGGCCAAAGCTCGCTACATAGACGGAAGATATTGTATATAAATAAAAAAAAAATCAAAAATCAAAGAAAAAAATCAGAAAAAATCAGAAAAAATTATTCCATTGCTACAAAAAGGTGTGAATTCTGATAAAACTTTAGGACGAAAATATTACTCTCTTCTCAACTACACTTGTGACTATTATGGGCAAAATGAGTTGATTAATATTTTGTTGGTTGTGTATATGAAGAATGATAAAAATAATCGGAGAATTTACTTATTCGGTAATTTAGAAAGAAATAAAACAACTACTAACTTGGAGTAGAAGTTTCACTTGTTTAGTCATTAACTTCTTTATTCTCTTGTATTTTTTCTTTTGTGTGCATTAGTTTTACTATTTTTTACTTTTATAAGACGTTTGTAGGTATCGTCGCTGTAAACCTTCACGAGACTACAACTCGTCCACTAGGGACACATAGGGGTTTAAAGGCTTGTTGCATACGCTAAATGCAACTGTGATCCCTACGAAAGTGGCTTAGTTTAATTTTAAGCGTTTATTGGATTTTATTTTATTGTTTTCCCCGAGGACTAGCAAAATGTTAGGTTTGGGGGTGTGATGAGCGGAAAATATATCAATATTTACCGCCCTTTTACCTAATATTTTGTTTAGTTTCTCAGGTTTGATGAATGTTTTGATGTATTTTTATGTATTTTGTAGATAAATAAAGTATTAGGACTTAATGGAATCAACTTGGGGCTAAAACGATGAAATCTGGAGCAAAAAAATGGCGAAAATGGAAATTTACTATACGCGTCACGAAGTGCAGTCCTAAATTCAAGTTTTGCGCAAGTTTGGTATTTTGGCCATAACGTTTTCATCCGATATCCGATTGAACTGATTCAAGTGCCAGATTAAAGAAGAGACAAAGATGTACAACTTGGAAGATTTACATATTTTCGAATTCGGAAGTTTGGAAGGTCGAAATGGATGAATAATCTAGTATATTTTGTGTAATTACTATATTCATTTTCAAAATATAAAATAAAATTAATAAAATAAAAAAGTAAAAATTGTCAAACTTCCACCAACCATGTTTGGTTCCATGTTTGGTGCCATGTTTGATGCCATGTTTGGTGCCATGTTTGGTGGAGCAATGGTGGAGAAATTAGTGAGGAAAAAGGTGGAAGCCTTTAGATTTTCCTATAAATACCAAGCTTAACTTTGTAAATTTTTCATGTTTTCTTGGGAGGAGTTTCTCTCTATGAAAATCTAAAGGAAAGTGTCTTGTATATTATTTAAGTTTTCTTGTATTTTCTTTTTATTTATTTAATAAAATTTTGTGTGTTTTCTTTTACAGCATGAGCAGGTAATATCATTCTGCTGGGGTGAAAATGTGAGACTTTTAATATAATGAATTCGATTAATCTCCCTCTTTTTAATTAAAATTTGGATTAATTAGTTACCGCTTATATGGCCGGTTTAAGTGACAACCTTATGTTGGAGATATTTAAGTCCCGAGGACCGATTATCAAGTAAGAAATAAATATGCGAATACATCACGAGGGAGTTGCAGAATACTCACATCGATCGGTTGAACGACGCGCGAGGCAACAAAAATTTCCTTTCTGCCCACTGCAGCTCACGGCAGAGACTGTTTTTTCCTATCCAAGATTCGACTTTGCAAGGTTCCATCAAGCTCCAAGCTTGACGAAATGATTCCAAGCTCATGGGTGGACTTCCCTATCACCTTCGCTTGACTTCGTAGTGTGCTAGCACTCCCGATTTTGCCACAAAAATCGTGACTTTTGCTTCCCATTTTTCTCCTTGTCTCTCGGTAGTGGGCTGCCAAAAACAGAAGAAAAATGCCCCTCCATGGGCGTGAATGAGGAAGAAAGAAAGAGAGAGAGGAGAGTTGTGTGGTTGTTGGCTATTTTGTGTATCTAATACACAAATCAATTTCCAAAATTAATTATTGATTTTATTTTTCCAAAAAAGTAAAGCCATTAAAAGCTTCAACAACTCCCATCAAGTCACATCACTCATTCAATCAAATCAAGTGACAAGTTGTCACATCACTAAAAGTGACTAACGATTTGACGCTTGATGCGACTAGTGATTTGACGCTTGATTTGACTTGCGTGCCGCACTCGAATTTGAAATGCGAATGCGCTCGCAAACAATCCCGAGCTCGGGTTCGCTAATTCTAAATTAACGAATTTTCCGTTGCGACGTAATTAAATGATTATGCCTAGCGAAATCACTATTCATGTCGCTAACGAATTAATTCTAAATTAACTCGTTCGCCCGAATTAAAATCTAATTTTAATTCCGCGTCGAAATCCAATTTCGTTTAATATATCGAATATATTAATTTATCGATTAATTCCAAATTAATCGTTCTCTCTCTTTAATTGATATTTTAACCCAGATAAAATATCTCCGCAATTAATCCAGATCAATTTTCTCTCTCATATAATTAATCCCAGATTAATAAAAGTGCGAGTCATACGTCATCGGTGAATCTTCGGGAAGCGACCCATGAGATCCCCAGATATGTTGGCAGTAAATGCGGTCGTCGGACTATCCGAACACGTAAGTACCTAGTATTACGTTTATACCGATTTACAAGACAGGTTGGCTTCTAGCAAAGCGCCATGCCTACCCAATTCTCCAGAAATATCCTTACAGGAATTTAAGGATCTATATCAGGCGTAGTATACGTAGTATTGCATATTTCGATCCAGTATCGGATGATCACATGCAAGGTCTGGGGCTAGTATAGTGTCTGATCCACGAATGATAAATCATTAAATATCTTTAGTCAGAGTATTATCGAGATTGGACATCGATAAACACGTAAAAGACTAGTATTACACTTGTGCGGGCTATGAGGGCACAACGGTATAGTTCTCATATATTTGGGTATAGGATGCTCATGCAAGTGTAATAGGAGGTTGTGTTTTACCGATGGTACGGGAAACAGCTTCGCTCTGGATATACCCCCTCGGAATTTCATTTGTAGTATGACTATGTATCTATGGAAGTCCGAAATCAGGGTAGGTGTATTTGGTCTTAACCTGAGACTTGCACCGCTAATACTTGCGACAATCAATATACTTTGGTTTTGGTCGTCCAGGGCTTTAAACGGTTTCTATGTACGCCTTTTCTGGGTATATCGAGAATCGTAGTGTGTTGAGTGTGATGTCAAGACGGAAGTATCACTCCAGTCTCAGTGGAGATGATGGTCACGTAGGATACGGGACTAATTCTCTTAAATACTGCAGCTATCGGGATAAAATAACAAGGTCAGGTTTATCTGATTATAGAGACTAGTTACCAGACATCCGACATGTGCTTCGTACGGGGAAGACACAATTCCAGCCCCAGGCCTAGCACGTGATCATCCGATACTGGATCGACATACACAATACTACGTATACTACGCTTGATATAGATCGCTTATTCCTGTAAGCATGTTTCTGGATAATTGGGTAAACATGGCGCTTTGCTAGAAGCCAACCTTGTCTTGTAAATCGGTATAAACGTAGTACTAGGTACTTACGTGTTCGGATAGTCCGACGACCGAATTTACTGCCAATATATCCGGGGATCTCATGGGTCGCTTCCCGATGATTCACCGATGATGTATGACTCGCACTTTATTAATCTGGGATTAATTACGGAGATATTTTATCTGGGATAAAATATCAATTAAAGAGAGATAACGATTAATTTGGAATTAATCGATAAATTAATATATTCGATATATTAAAAGAAATTGGATTTCGACGCGGAATTAAAATTATATTTTAATTCGGGCGAACGAGTTAATTTAGAATTAATTCGTTAGCGACGTGAATAGTAGTTTCGATAGGCATAATCATTTAATTACGTCGCAATAAAAAATTCGTTAATTTGGAATTAGCGAACCCGAGCCCGAGAGTATTTACGAGTACATTCGCATTTCGAATTTGAGTACGGCACGCAAGTCACATCAAGCGTCAAATCATTAGTCACATCAAGCGTCAAGTAACATGTCACTTTGAGTGATGTGATACTTGATTGAGTGATGTGAGTTGATGTAGTTGTTGAAGTGGTTGGGTGCTTTAGTTGGTGAAAGCTTTATGAAAGAAAATTTAATATATTTTGTATTTGATTTTTTGAAAGTCAAATATGTGTATTAGATACACCATTCACCCAACATTGAACCATCTCACTCTCTCTCCTTCTTTCCTTCTCATACACGCCCAAATGGGCAATTCTTGCTCTCCAAAAACTGGTCACTGCCGTGACAGTGGAGGAAGAAAATGAGTGATTTTGTTGCAAAATCAAGGTGCTAGCACACTCCGGAGTCGTCCGTAGGTGATAGGGAAACCCACCCGTGTGCATGGAATGATTAAACAAGAAATATTGGAGCTTGATTCATCCATCCATGGCCGAAAATGAAGATAAAAAATTCAGCCACTGCCGAATGCAAGAAATAAACATGTGAATACATCACGAGGGAGTTGCGGAATACTCATATCGATCGGTTGAGCGACGCGTGAGGCAACAAAAAATTTCCTTTTTGCCCATTGCAGCTCACGGCAGTGACTGTTTTTTCCTATCCAAGATTCGGCTTTGCAAGGTTCCATCAAGCTCCAAGCTTCGCGAAATGATTCCAAGCTCATGGGTGGACTACCCTATCACCTTCGCATGACTTCGTAGTGTACTAGCACTCCCGATTTTGCCACAAATCGCGACTTTTACTTCCCATTTTTCTCTTTGTCTCTCGGCAGTGGGCTGCCAAAAACAGAAGAAAAATGCCCCTCCATGGGCGTGAATGAGGAAGAAAGAAAGAGAGAGAGGAGAGTTGTGTGGTTGTTGGCTATTTTGTGTATCTAATACACAAATCAATTTCCAAAATTAATTATTGATTTTATTTTTCCAAAAAGGTCAAGTCATTAAAAGCTTCAACAACTCCCATCAAGTCACATCACTCATTCAATCAAATCAAGTGACAAGTTGTCACATCACTCAAAGTGACTAACGATTTGACTTTTGATGCGACTAGCGATTTGACGCTTGATTTGACTTGCATGTCACACTCGAATTTGAAATGTGAATGCGCTCGCAAACAATCCCGGGCTCGGGTTCGCTAATTCCAAATTAACGAATTTTCCATTGTGACGTAATTAAATGATTATGCCTAGCGAAATCACTATTCACGTCGCTAACGAATTAATTCTAAATTAACTCGTTCGCCCGAATTAAAATCTAATTTTAATTCCGCGTCGAAATCCAATTCCATTTAATATATCGAATATATTAATTTATCGATTAATTATAAATTAATCGTTCTCTCTCTTTAATTGATATTTTATCCCAGATAAAATATCTCCGCAATTAATCCCAGATCAATTTTCTCTCTCATCTAATTAATCCTAGATTAATAAAAGTGCGAGTCATACGTCATCGGTGAATCTTCGGGAAGCGACCCATGAGATCCCCGGATATGTTGGCAGTAAATGCGGTCGTCGGACTATCCGAACACGTAAGTACCTAGTATTACGTTTATACCGACTTACAAGAAAAGGTTGGCTTCAAGCAAAGCGCTATGCCTACCCAATTCTCCAGAAATATCCTTAAAGGAATTTAATGATCTATATCAGGCGTAGTATACGTAGTATTGCGTATTTCGATCCAGTATCGGGTGATCACATGCAAGGCCTGTGGCTGGTACAGTGTCTGCCCCGTACGAAGAATATATCGGATGACGAGCAACTAGTCTCTTTAATATCGGATAATCATGACCAAGTCATATTATCCCGACGGTTGCAATTTTTTTAGAGAACCAGTTCTGTATCCCTGCGCGATCATCAACTCCATATGACAGGAGTGACACTTATGTCTCGACATCACACCCAACACACTACGATTCTCAATATACCCAGCATAGGCGTACACAGAACCCGGTTAAAGCCCTGGACGACCAAAACCAAAGTATATTGATTGTCGCAAGCATTAGCGGTGCAAGTCTTAGGTTAAAACCAAATACACCTACCCTGATTTCGGACTTCCATAGACACATAGTCATACTACCAATGGAATTCTGAGGGGGTCTATCCAGAGCGAAGCTGTTTCTCGTACCATCGGTAAAACACAACCTCTTATTACACTTGCATGAGTATCCTATACCCAAATATATGAGAACTATGTCATTTGTGCCCTCACAACACGCACAAGTGTAATACTAGTCTTTTACGCATTTATCGATGTCTGATCTTGATAATACTCTGACTAGGGATATTTAATGATTTATCCTTCGTGGACTGATACTGTCTCATATCATTCTCAATCCAGGAACAAATCATAAGGACCTCCTATCATTTATACATCTAGGTGATCTAATCACAAATGATAAGAGTGCAATCTCTTTTGTCACATAGTTAATTTGTACAAAAACACCATGATCTGTAAAAATAGTGTCGCTATGGGTCATAATTGTCTAACACATTATTTACCGCCTATATGGTCGGTTTTTCATTTCAGACGTAGTTACCGCCTATATGGTCGGTTTAGGTAATAACCTTGTTACCGCCTATATGGTTGGTTTGATTTAATTGAGACAAATGAAATTACCACCTTTATGGTCTGGTTAATTAATCGGTAAACATTGAGAATAAGGGAGATTTCTAATTTTGAAATATTAAAAGTGTATCCTCTAACCCCCAACATTTTCTTTTATTGTACTTTTACATTTTTAATTTCCAGCATTTACTTTATTTAATTTCCAGCATTTACTTTATGTCTTTTATTTTATTTAAGCTTTTATTAGCCTTAGATATGTGTCGTAGCTAAGCCCGTTATCTGGGGTTGTGATGAAATCCAATATCACTGGTTAATAAGGGGTTGTTTTACGGTTTGGGTAATATAAAGGTTTATTTATTGAGCCTTAGTCTTAATGCTTCTTGTTAACTGGCCATTAATAAGATTGAATTGGTAGACTTAAAATGAACTTGGAAAATGGATTTTAGGTTTAAGACCCTAGACTTAATAACCCACGATCTTCCTTAAGGATAGATAACCCTTTAATAGATTTCCTTACATAATAGGAATATACCTGTCGGGCGGGGGTAATTGGAACTTAATCTTAATGAATTCAGATAACTTGGTTGACATATGAATATGATTAATTGGGTTACACTGGGTATTTGTATCTGACCATCGGAAGAGGCTTTTACATATTTTCGTGTTACAGGTTAATAAACCAATATATTGTACAAACGTGAAATAACCACTTCATCTTTTAAAAGATATTGGAAGAATTCACAACCGTAGATAGTCTTATAAATTTGAATTTTCCTAAACTTATTTTCGCAATTTCATTTACTTGTTTTTAAGTTTAGAGTCACCACCCAGTCAATCAATCAATATGTTAGATACTAGTAATCATTTGGCCTCATAAAATTAATAGCTAGGTATTAAGTCCTCGTGGGATCGATATTTTTTATACTACTTGAACGATACATTCGCTTGCGTTATACGCGTGTGATTACGCCAGTCAAAAGTCTACAAAGCTCGCTTGGAACGAATGAGACTTCTTATGATCAAAGGCCGTAATGACATTCGTTGGATTATTGAAGCACAGGTCCGATTGGTAGGTGAGTCCTCTGACTCTTTTGTTTCATATTTGCCGTGTTTAGGAAGAAGCACCTATGCTAAGAAAAGAAGAGTTAAAAGAATGGGTGTTTGCTAAAAATGTGCATGCATGACATGTGATACTCGTTGTCATTCTTTAGGAATGGTGTCTGATAATCGTGAAGATAAAATTAAATTCATTAGGGATGGCTTGAGTAAGGAGTATTTGAATGACATATCTAAGACTCTTGAGATGCATTCTAGTGGATATGTGCACCGTGCAATTCACATGTTATATACAGAATTTCGAAAAGAATGACAACAATTCAGTCTCGAGAATCTGACTTTAAAAGACTCTGTTTGCCAATTTATAAGAAAATTGGATGGGAAGCTTGTCCTTGACGCATAGACGTCATTCAAGCTGTTAATTCTTGTAAATATTATTATCTCTTTGTCTTTAACTAATAATTGTGATTTGTTTTGTTATTTTCTTTTATTTTCTCCGACAAAATCCAGACTTTTTGACTTTCATGATTTATTTTACTGTTTAAATAATAATTGTCATCTGGCAGGTACTAGTTCTATTATTACTCACCCTTTTTCAGATGTTATAAATTCAACTCATCATTGCACTCTTGAAGACATCCAGAGTTGAGAAATTAAAAAAAATGGAACCAACTTCAAGAAGACGAGTTGTAAATATCTGTGTGTTTTGCAGTACAAGTGTTGGTTCTAAACCAGAATTCGTAGCGGCAGCACAGGAATTGAGTCGAGTCATAGCTGAAAGGAATATGCACTTAGTATATGGCGGTGGCAATCTTGGACTAATGAGGATCGTTTCAAGGACTGCACAGGAAGGAGGTAGTCAAATTTTCGGAACCATCCCAAAACCCTTGGCGGAGGTGAATCTTATAGGACCATTAAACAGAGAGGAACTGATCGTGCCAGGTATGTTGGGTTCTCTAAGAACAATTCCAAGATCAAATATGCATAAAAGATGTGAATACTCAAAGTAAGAATGCAGAAAAAAATACTTACAACGATCGGTTTCTTGGATGTGTTGAGAACAAAAATTTTTGTGTCCTTCAGAAGTGCTCCAAGCTCCTCTCTTTGTAGACTCTTTAAGTGCTAGCTTAGAAAGAAAATTGCAACAAAAATCTTCCCTTGGTGTTCTTGTAACTCTCGGCAATGTGAGAATTTTAGAGAGGGAGAGAGGCTTTCACGCCCAAGTGAGAAAGAAGAGAGTGATGAATGAAATGTGTTGACTTAAAAGAGAGTGATGAATGAAATGTGTTGAATGAAATGTGATAGCTCCTCTCTTTGATTGTATGTTGATCTCAAAGGTTAGCCAATGAATTCCAAACTCAATGGATGTTTCCCTATCACCTTTGTAGACTCTTTAAGTGCTAGCTTAGAAAGAAAATTGCAACAAAAATCTTCCCTTGGTGTTCTTGTAACTCTCGGCAATGTGAGAATTTTAGAGAGGGAGAGAGGCTTTCACGCCCAAGTGAGAAAGAAGAGAGTGATGAATGAAATGTGTTGACTTAAAAGAGAGTGATGAATGAAATGTGTTGAATGAAATGTGATAGCTCCTCTCTTTGATTGTATGTTGATCTCAAAGGTTAGCCAATGAATTCCAAACTCAATGGATGTTTCCCTATCACCTTTGTAGACTCTTTAAGTGCTAGCTTAGAAAGAAAATTGCAACAAAAATCTTCCCTTGGTGTTCTTGTAACTCTCGGCAATGTGAGAATTTTAGAGAGGGATAGAGGCTTTCATGCCCAAGTGAGAAAGAAGAGAGTGATGAATGAAATGTGTTGACTTAATTTTATTTTCAAAAAACAAAGACAAATACCAAATCTCCAAAGTTGGTAAAGGTCTCTCACAAATCTAGCTTGAGTATTTTACAAGCCATCACCAATAACTAACAACTTCCATCAAGCAAAAGTTTGATAAAGTTGACTAGGTGATGTGACTTGTGGGCCCCACTTGATTCAAAATTCGAGTGGGCCCACAAACACATTCCGGGCTCGGGTTCGTTAATTCCAAATTAACGAATTTTCTGTTGCGCGTTAATTAAATATTAAGGTAGCTCGCGAATTAATCCTAAATTAATTCATTCGCCCGAATTAAAATCCAATTTTAATTCCGCTTTGAAATCTAATTTCATTTAATATATCGAATATATTATTTAATCGATTAATTCGGAATTAATCGTTCTCTCTCTATTAATTGAATTTTATCCCAGATAAATTCTCGCCGCAATTAATCCTAGATTAATTTTCTTTCTCTCATAAATAATCCCAGATTAATTATGTTCATTAATTATGTTCGAGTCAAACGTCATCGGTGAATCTTCGGGAAGCGACCCATGAGATCTCTGGATATGTTGGCAGTAAATCCGATCGTCGAACTATCCGAACACGTGCGTACCCGGTACCATATTTTTATCGATTTACAAGACATGGTTGGCTTCTAGCAAAGCACCGTGCCTACCCAATTCTCCAGAAATATTCTTTAAGGAATATATAATATTTTTCATGCGTAGTATACGTAGTATTGCGTATTGCGATCCAGTATCTGATGTCACATGCAAGGCCTAGGGTGGAATAGTGTCTGCCCCGTACGAAGCATATATCGGATCACAAACAACTAGTCTTTATAATCGGATAATCATGACCTTGTCATATTATCCCGATAGTTGCAACATAATAGAGAACCAGTTTTGTATGCATGCGTGATCATCATCTCCATATGAATAAAGTGATACTTCCGTCTTGACATCACACCCAATACACTACGATTCTCAATAAACCCAAAAGAGGCGTATACAGAACCTGTTAAAGTCCCGGATGACCAAAACCAAAGCGTATTGATTGTCGCAAGTATTAGCTATGCAAGTCTCAGGTAAGACCAAATACACCTACCCTGATGCAGATTCCCATAGACATATAGTCATACTACCAATGGGATTCTGCGGGGTCTATCCAGAGTGAAACTGTTTCCGTACCATCGGCAAACACAACCTCCTATCACACTTCCATAAGTATCCAATACTTAAATATATGAGAACTATGTTGTTACGCTTCCATAACACGCACAAGTGTAATACTAGTCTATTCTGCATTATCGATGTCCAGTCTCGATAATACTACGAATAAGGATATTTAATGATTAAACCTTCGTGGATTGATACTGTCTCATATCTTATAATCTAGAACTAATCATAAGGACTTTTATCATTTATATATATTCAAGTAATCTAATTAAAAAATGATAAAATAGCAATTTCCATTGTCACATAGTTAATTTGTACAAAAACCACAATGTTGTCTTACAAATTCTGACGCTATGGGTCATAATTGTCTAACAATCTCCCACTTGGCCTATAGCCAGTCACTCAAGTATCTAACACCTGAACTATGTACATGTCGCTCAAACTTTTGCTGAGGAATAGCTTTCGTCAGTGGATCTGCAATGTTGTCATCTTATGCGACCTTCTCGATCTTCACATCGCCACGATGTATGATCTCACGAATCAGATGGAAATGTCAAAGAACATGCATGGATCGTTGATGAGACCGCGGTTCCTTAGCCTGAGCTATAGCCCCGTTATTATCACAATACAATGGAATAGGCTCAGCTGCTAACGGAACTACTCCTAATCCAATAAGGAATTTACGGATCCAAACTGCCTCTTTTGCTGCTTCAGCTGCAGCAATGTATTCCGCTTCTGTTCTTGAATCGGCAATAGTCTCTTGCTTGGAAGATTTCCAGTTTACTGCTCCGTTGTTCAAAAAAAATATGTACCCAGATTGCGACTTACAGTCGTCTTTATCGGTTTGGAAACTTGCATCGGTAAACCCAATTACCTCAAGTTCTCCATCTCCATAAATTAAGAACGCATCCCTAGTTCGTCTAATATACTTAAGGATATTCTTAACCGCAACCCAGTGACCATCACCTGGATCGGCCTGATAGCGACTACACATGCTCAAAGCATAAAAGACATCAGGTCGTGTACATATCATGGCATACATGATCGATTCGACTGCATAAGTGAACGAGATCTGACTCATGTTGTCTCTCTCATCTTCAGTTTTAGGACACATGTCAGTGACACCATGTGACACTGGCAACATCCCCTCTTAGACTGTTCCATGTTGAATCTCTTTAACACTTTGTCAATGTTAGATCTATCCCGGTAGATCTTTATTCCCAGAATAAAGGTTGCTTCTCCCAGATCATTCATGGAGAATTTTAATGAAAGTCAAGCTTTCACCGAATTATAGTATGGGAATTTCATTGCCTATAAGCAATACATCATCAACGTAAAGGACAATGAATGTCAGTGCGCTCGCACTAATATTATTATATACACAATGATCATCCTCCTTTTGAACGAAATCATATTCTTTTATGATCTCATCAAAACGTTAGTTCCAAAAACGTGATACTTGCTTCAATCCATAAATGGATCGATTTAACTTGCAAACCTTGTCTGTATGTTTTGGTATGACAAAACTGTCAGGCTGTTGCATATAAACATCCTCCAAAAGGTTTACGTTAAGGAAAGCTATTTTGACGTCCATTTGTCATATTTCGTAATTGAAATATGCAGCAATAGCAATCATTATCCGAATGGATTTAATCATGGCAACTGGTGAAAACATTTCATCGTAATCGACACCATATCGTTCCTAGCTTTGTACTTCTGTATGTTTCCATCCATGTCCGTCTTCTTCTTGAAGACCCATTTGCAACCAATAGGCTTTACGCCTTCTGGTGCATTAACCAGTGTCCAAACTTGGTTTGTGTACATGGAATCCATTTCGGATTTCATGGCATCTTGCCATAAACCGGAGTCGATACCTTGTATCGCTTCCTCATACGTAGTCGGTTCGTCTTCCTCAATAAGATTAATATCCACATGAGGTGAGATCAGAAACCCATACCTCTCAGGTTGTTTTCTGACTCTCTCCGACCTACGTGGTTCTTGTGTATTCTAAGATTGTGGTACAGTCTCATCCCTGATGAACTGTTCATGTTCCGTTAAGGAATCGGTGTCAAGAATAGTATCACTCTGATTTTCATCGAGTTCTACTTTCCTCCCACTTACCACTGCATTTAGGAATTCCTTCTCAAGAAAAACCGCATGTAGAGCAAAAAATACTTTGTTCTCTTATGGGTTGTAGAAGTAATATCATTTGGTTTCCCTAGGATAACCTACAAATAGACACTTATCCGATTTGGGTTCAAGTTTGGTACCATCCAAACGTTTAACGTATGCCCAGCAACCCCAAATCTTCAGGAATGAGAAACCCGATTTCTTTCATGTCCATATTTCATACGGAGTTTGTTGAACAGACTTTAACGGAACCTTATTCAAAATAAGTATTGTACTGCTCAATGCATATCCCCAAAAGGAAATAGGTAGATCAGTGTGACTCATCATCGACCTTATCGTGTCCAACAAAGTTCAGTTTCTCCGTTCGGACACACCGTTTAATTGAGGTGTTCCGGAAGGAGTCCACTGTGAAAGAATACCATACTCTTTCAAGTAATCAAGAAGCTCATTGCTTAAGTATTCTCCACCACTGTCCGACCGTAATGTCTTAATACTTTTACCGGTCTATTTTTCTACTTCGTGTCGAAACTCTTTGAATTTCTCAAAAGTTTCCGACTTGTGTCTCATAAGATACACATAACCATAACGCGATGCATCATCCGTAAAGGTTACAAAGTATTCATAACCACCTCTAGCCTGGCTAGACATGGGCCCACATATGTCACTATGAACGAGGGCTAACAGTTTGGTGGCACGTGTACATTTACCGCTAAAAGGTTTTTTACGCATTTTGCCTAATAAATAAGATTAGCAGACGTCATATGAATTTGGATCAAATCCGTTCAAGTACCCACTCTTCGAAAGGGTGGATATGCGAGTCTTGTTAATGTGTCATAAACGATAATGTCACATATAAGTTTCATCTTTGTTACTTAATTTAGGCCTTTTGTTTGTTACATTATATGTTTGAGATTGATTTATATTCAAAATATAAAGAGCATTATACACATCAACACTGCATATCTCAATATCATTTTTATACATAAAACACACAGTGTTTCTAAATACAAAAGTATACCCACATTGGGCTAAACAAGATACATAAATAATATTCATAATCAAACTAGGTATATAATAACAGTCTAATAAGTTTAGTACATTCCCCAGGGCAGTTCCAAAATATAAGTCCCAACGGCCAAAACGGCGACTCTAGTTCCATTTCCAACTCGGAGGTCAATCTCTCTTGAAGCCAGTCTCCTGCTAATCTGCAAATCATGCACATCAGTACATATATGAGTACCACAACCAGAATCAAAAATCCAATTTCTAAAACTAGAAGTAGACATGTTTATTTCTATAACAAACATACCTGAAGTAGGTGCCTTGGCCGCTTTGATTTCCTTCATGTGCGCCTTGAACTTACGGCAGTCACGCTTCCAGTGACCCCGTTTGCCACACTGTAGGCAGACATCTTGGGATTTGTCCTTAGCCTTCCCATAAGACTTTGACGATTTGGCCTTGCCCTTCTTCTTCTTTACACCTCCAGTAGCCTTCGGCCAAGCCTTGGGAGATTGAGATGTTGAAGCGAAGTGTGTATAGTATTTTTTTCCCTTTAATAGCTCTTTTTCTGCTTCATGCAACATTGCCATCAACTCTCCAAGAGTATGGTCGTGGTTCATCATATTGTAGTTCATGATGAACCCGCTCCAGCTGTCAGGAAGAGACTGCAAGATCAAATCTATAGAAGTCTCAGCCTCAAAGGTTATGCCTAGCTGACCTAGCTGTTCGATGTCAACAATCATCTGCGACATATGGTGCTCGACAGATGTACCCTCTGACATTCGAGAGCGAAAGAGCTTCTTCTGCAATTCATACATTTCCGATATAAGGTTAGATCGATGAAGTTCATTCAATTTTGCCATCACAGTATAGGGATCCAATCCCTTGTTCTGGCGACGAAATTGAGGGGTCATTGCAGCGAGCATTACGGATTGAGCAGTTGAGTTATCATCGCTATGAGTCTTCCAAAGCTCAAGCTCAAGCGGCTACTCATTTCCAGGCTTAGGCCCGAGAGGTTTCTCTATCGTATAGAGCATTCTCTCAGCCCCCAGGACAATCTTGAGGTTCATATCCCAGTCAGGAAAGTTCACACCATTAAAGATATTTCGCCCATGATAATATCTCTAACCCTGATCTTTCCAGCCATCTTAATTGCAATAGTCTAACTATTCAATTAACGATTTTTGGGTACAGTCTAACTGTTACAAGAAAATAATAAAATATTAGTCCAACTAATAAATACATAAAATGACGAAATAATTTGAAAGCACGTATTTGGCAAGTATTTGATTGAAATTGCAAATTCAATACTGGCCTCCCACTATTTTTCGGCGAGCTTCTAACCATTTGTTGAGTACTCGGGAAACCTAGTTTCCTAGTGGGCTAGGATCCCATTAAATAACATACAACCTGACTTTGACCAACAAGTTGTATGATATTTAACTAGGTAGATCTCCAAGATCAATTGGATCTCATCCAACTCCTAGATCCGGTAGGTGGACCTCCAATTCCGAAACATATATACAATATATATGCCAATATATCCAATATATTTTCCTAACATTTTCCTCTGAATCAACTAAGCCTTGGCTTTGGCTCAACAAGCTTAATGATTCCAGTTAAGCGGGACCCATTGACCTTGGAAAACTTCGTAATCCATGTCGATAAACAAGAAGTGACATTGACTTTGGCCAACAAATCATAACTTGCCTAAGACATGCGATATGGAACAAAGCTTTCATGGTTCAAACACATCCGCGATGGACATTGATCTTGACTTTGGCCAACAAACCAATGCCAATCTTGGATCTTGAGAAAGAACCATTCAATGGAAGGAAATTGTTTAATATTTATTGAAGGTTTTTCGCGTAAATTGGCAACCAATTTATTATCTTTGAATAGGTCTCATCATACACCCTTAAGCATGCATTCTAAAATCATAATAAGGTGCGATAAATAAAATAATAATGATATGCGGATGGATATCTCACAAATTGTTCCTAGAAAAAATCACTTCATTTCCTCTCTCCGGCTAGCACTATTCTAACTTCTACCCAATTACATAATATAATAAAGAAACCTCATTACATTGAGGGGAATTGGTGAGAAGAGAATTACAAAGAGTCAAGAGATAAAGGCTGGACTCGCAGGTCCAATTTAATAAATTCTAAATCTATTACAATAATTTCCAAAATTACCCTCACCCATCTAATATCCATCTGATATACATTATTTATACAATACATCCATGTATTCACACAAACCATGTTATTCAATCAATCTAATCCAATTAATTAATATTTGAATTAAGTGATCATCCAATGTTCAAACAACGATTTGATTTGCGTGAGTCCAACTCGTTTAAGAATAAATACTCAAAGTGTGAATTCTTGAATTATATCGAACTACAATTTTAAATCCGATATAATTTGTATTCAATACTAATTCTTATTTAATTCCAAATTAAATAATTAAAGTTTATTAATGTGCCTTTACGACTTAGATTTTAAATCTAATCTTAATGGGTCTCAAATGCCCAATTAACATTCAATGTTAATTAATTAAAATCCAATGGGATTTCGATTAATTTCTTAAGGCATGGACTTTGGAAACCAAAGCCCAATAAGGAATCACCATTTGCCATAAAATTAATTTTGGCCCATTAGGCCCAATAAATCATTTAAAGGCCCATTTATTATATTTGGATTTAATGGTATGGTTTTAGGCCCAATTTGGATCCAATCCAATTGTCCTAAACCAACTTGGCCCAACCAAGCCCATTAGGCCCAAATACAACAATTTTAGCCCAATTCCAAATTTAAGCCTAATTAATTAAATTCCAATATTCCAAATATCACAATTTATTTAATTAAAGTGTATAACCATAATTAATTAGTTAAATTAACATTTCCAAAATACCAATTTACATAATTAATCATGCTTTATCATTTTCAATTCATGTCCAACATAATTGAAGCAAAATCAACCTCATTCCATGCTCTACAAGTCACGGCAATATTGGGAATTTTATATCCGATTTTGATTTCAATCCAATAAAATCACAAATCAATATACTCATGCATTTTAAACACATCCAATGGTCTAAGAATCAAAAAATCACCATGACAAAAAGGTCCATAAGATTCGGCAAAGGTAACCAATTTGGGGAAAATTAATTCAATCAATTTTTCATAAAATTAATCATGTATAACTCTAAGTTATCATAATCTAAGCATACTCAAACAATCAATTTGATAAAATCATGCTCCAAGCAAAAATACTCAAATTCAAGATTATGAACCCGAATCAATTTCATGCTTAAATTGGCTCTGATACCATTGTTGGGTTCTCTAAGAACAATTCCAAGATCAAATAAGCATAAAAGATGTGAATACTCGAAGTAAGAATGCGGAAAAATACTTACAACGATCGGTTTCTTGGATGTGTTGAGAACAAAATTTTTTGTCTCCTTCAGAAGTGCTCCAAGCTCCTCTCTTTGATTGTATGTTGATCTCCAAGGTTGGTCAATGAATTCCAAACTCAAGGGATGTTTCCATATCACCTTTGTAGACTCTTTAAGTGCTAGCTTAGAAATAAAATTGCAACAAAAATCTTCCCTTGGTGTTCTTGTAACTCTCGGCAATGTGAGAATTTTATAGAGGGAGAGGCTTTCACGTCCAAGTGAGAGAGAAGAGAGTGATGAATGAAATGTGTTGACTTAATTTGATTTTCAAAAAAAAAACATATATTAAATCTCCAAAGTTGGTAAAGGTCTCTCAAAAATCAAACTTAAGTATTTTACAAGCCATCACCAACAACTAACAACTTCCATCAAGCAAAAGTTTGATAAAGTTGACTAGGTGATGTGACATGTGGGTCCCACTTGATTTAAAATCTTAGTGGCCCGCAAACACATTCCGGGCTCGGGTTCGTTAATTCCAAATTAAAGAATTTTCCATTGCGACGTTAATTAAATATTAAGTCGCTCGCAAATTAATCCTAACTTATTTCGTTCGCCCGAATTAAAATCCAATTTTAATTTTGCTTCGAAATCTAATTTCATTTAATATATCGAATATATTATTTAATCGATTAATTTCGAATTAATCGTTCTCTCTCTATTAATTGAATTTTATCTCAGATAAATTCTCGCCGTAATTAATCCTAGATTAATTTTTTCTCTCTCATAATTAATCCCAGATTAATTATGTTCGAGTTAAACGTCATCGGTGAATCTTCGGGAAGCGACCCATGAGATCCTTGGATATGTTGGCAGTAAATCTGGTCGTCGGACTATCCGAACACGTGCGTACCCGGTACCATATTTTTACCTTTACAAGACGTGGTTGGCTTCTAGCAAAGCTTCATGCCTACCCAATTCTCCAGAAATATTCTTTAAGGAATATATAATCTTTTCCAGGCGTAGTATACGTAGTATTGCGTATTGCGATCCAGTATCTGATGTCACATGCAAGGCCTGGGGTTGGAATAATATCTGCCCCGTACGAAGCATATATCGGATCACAAGCAACTAGTCTCTATAATTGGATAATCATGACCTTGTCATATTATCCTGATAGTTGCAACATAATAAAGAACCAGTTCTGTATCCATACGTGATCATCATCTCCATATGACTGAAGTGATACTTCCGTCTTGACATCACACCAAATACACTACGATTCTCAATAAACCCAGAAGAGGCGTACATAGAACCTGTAAAGTCTCGGACGACCAAAACCAAAGCGTATTGATTGTCGCAAGTATTAGCGATGCAAGTCTCAGGTTAAGACCAAATACACCTACCCTGATGCAGATTCCCATAGACACATAGTCATACTACCAATGGGATTCTGCGAGGTCTATCCAGAGCGAAGCTGTTTCCGTACCATCAGTAAACACAACCTTCTATCACACTTCCATAAGTATCCAATACTTAAATATATGAGAACTATGTTGTTACGCTTTCATAACACGCACAAATGCAATACTAGTATATTCTGCATTATCGATGTCCAGTCTCGATAATACTACGACTATGGATATTTAATGATTAAACCTTCGTGGATTGATACTGTCTCATATCTTATAATTCGGAACTAATCATAAGGACTTTTATCATTTATTATATTCAAGTAATCTAATTATAAAATGATAAAATAGCAATTTCCATTGTCACATAGTTAATTTATACAAAACCAAAATGTCTTTTCAAATAGTGACATTATGGGTCATAATTTTCTAACAAGGTATGTCTGAATGACTGGTGGAAATGATTAACCGTGCTGATGCTTTTATTGCTTTGCCAGATGGCTTGTGCACGATGGAGGAAATTTTTACAGTCCTATCTTGGGTGAACTTGAACATACACCAGAAATCAATTGGACTTTTTAACGCTGATGGATTTTATGATTTTCTTTATGTGTTTCTTGATGATGCCCAGAGAAATGGGTTCGTGTCAAAACCTATAAAAGAAATCATCTTCATTGCCAGAAATGCTCATGATTTAATTGACCAAATTTTAGCCTTTGAACCACAAATTGATCCTATCCTTTCCAAGATTCACTGGTCTAATAAGGATCGTGGTAAGAAGCGTTAGATAAATTTGTATCTTAACTTTTAATTTTCATTTTAGATTAGAATTTCAGCTAACTAGGTACTATTTTCTAAACTCTTCTTCTACTTTTTAAGACATTGGGGATAATATCTCATTTAGGTTTGGGGGAGGGAAATCGTTGACTAGTATCTTGTTTTTATTGTGTTATTTTTATTTGATTTTTGGTTAAAAATTTTCAAAAAAGACAAAAAAATTTATAAATTTATAAATTGTTTTTTATTTTTTTGTGTTTTTAACTTGACTAATCTGGTGAAATTGGTGTGAGATAGTTGTGTAAGGAATTTCCACTCCTGAGACATATATCAACCTAGTTCGTAATAAGTTAACTTTTGTTTATTTCCTTTTGAATTATTTTATTTATGAATTCTCCATAAAACTTATTAAATTGGATCTGCATATGCTCAGTTGACAGATATTATCAACATGCATGGTAACATACAGACATGAGTTGTAATTGAAAAGTTTGTAATATTCAGTGCTCTAGTTTAATTAGAAGAAGCATCTAAAAAGCGATGGAATATAAAAAAAAAAAGTTTGAGATCCGAGTAATTAAGTCTGTATGGCTGTCTTAACACCTAGTGTCCTAAAACCAACTGGTTTGGGAGTCACTGACCTAAAGCTCGCTACATGGATTGAAGATGTAATAATATATATATATATATATATATATATATATATATATATATAATATATATATATATATATATATATATATTTATCTGAAATCTGAGTAATTAAGTTTGTAAGGGTGTCTTAACACCTAGTGCCCTAAAACCAATGAGTTGATTAATATTTTGTTGATTGTGTATATGAAGAATGGTAAAAATAATCGGAGAATTTACTTATTTGGTAATTTAGAAAGAAAGAAAACAATTACTAACTTGGACAAGAAGTTTCATTTGTTTAGTCACTAACTTGTTTATTCTCTTTTCTCTTGTCTTTTTGCTTTTGTGTGCATTATTTTTATATTGACGTTTGTGGGTATCGTTGCTCTAAGCCCTCACGAGACTATAACCGTCCCCTAGGGACACCAAGGGGTTTAAAGGCTTGTTGCATACGCTAAATGCAACCGTAATCCCTATGAAAGTGGCTTAGTTTTATTTTATTTTATTTTAAAGATGTTTATGTTGTTTTGCTCGAGGACTAGCAAAATGTTCAGTTTGGGGGTGTGATAAGCGGTAAATATATCACAATTTATCGTCCCTTTGACTTAATATTTTGTATAGTTCCTTGAGTTTTGTGAATATTTTGATGTGTTTTGGGGTATTTTATAGATAAATAAAATAACAGGACTCTCTGGAATCAATTCGGGGGTGAAAATAGTGAAAAACAGACAAAAAGGGCAAAAATGTAAATTTCCTGCTAAAATGCGCCGTGATAAAATGCGCTGTCTGCTAACGTGCGCCATAGACTGCTAACATACGCCGGACACGTGTCACAATCAGAGAATTTTTGCTATCATGCGCCTTTACTAACATGCGTCTAACACGTGTCAACATCACATCAATTCTGCTAACGTGCGCCAGACACATGTCACCATCACATGCTGCCGACACTCATCATTCAAACACGTCATTGCTTGCGTCATGCTGACATCAGCGTCATGATGTGCACACCCTTACGCATCGTGATGTCAAGCCAATAATTGAGCTAATAATTCTGCTGACGCCATGTGTCACCATCTCCACGAAGCTCGTGCCACGCGTCCAACATCAACGGCGCGTCGCGACGTGCATGGTTTCACACGTCGCGACGCCGAGGCACAAAATTTCCTATAAATTGAGGCTGAATTTTATTTGTAAAATCATGCTTTCTTCTAAGGAATTCCTTAAGAATACTAAGAAGATTGTATCTTGCTGTTTATTTACAGCTTTCAGTATTTAATTTTATTTACTTTTCGCAATAATACTTTCTTTTCTTTACTTTTCAGTCTTTATTTTCTTTACTCAGCATGAGGAGGTAACTCCTCTTTACTGGGGTGAAAGGTAAGCTTTTATTAATAATATTTAGATTAATATCCCTTATTATAATATATAAACTATTTAAAACCTGACTTAATGAGATACCGCCTTTATGGTCGGTTGGACTTAATTATAAATTTATTTTAACCTGACTAAACATGGGTACCGCATGTATAGTCGGTTGGAATTAATTATAAATTTGACTTAATCAGGATACCTCCCATATGGTCGGTTGTTAATTATCACGCAAAGTTAATATATTATAATAAGGGAGATATCTAAAATAGAAGTAATAAAAGTGGATCCTATAACCCCAACATTTTCTTTTATTGTATTTTTACCTTTTTAATTTTCAAGTTTTTACTTTATGTCATTTACTTTATTTAAGCTTTTACTAGCCTTAGATATGTGTCGTAACTAAACCCGTTATCTAGGGTTGTGATGAAATCCAATATCACCGGTATATAAGGGGTTATTTTATAGTTTGGGTAATATAAATGTTTATTTATTAAGTCTTAAGCTGAATGCTTCTTGTTAACTAGCCATTAATAAGATTAATGTGGTAAACTTAAAATAAACTTGACAAAGGAATTTTAGGTTTCAGCCTTAAACTTAATAGCCCACGATCTTCCTTGAGGATAGATAACCCTTTAATAGATTTCCTTATAGGATAGACATATACTTGTCGGGCAGGGGTAGCCATAATTGGAACTTAATTTTAATGAATTCAGGTAACTTGGTTGACATAGACAAATGATTAATTGGGTTATACTGGGTTTTTGCATCTGACCATCGATAGAGGTTTTTACAGAATTTCATGTTTCAGGTTAATAAACCAATATATTACACAAACATGAGATAACCACTTCATCTTTAAAAGATATTGGAAGAATTCACAACCCTGAATAGTTTCTTAATATTGAATTTCCCTTTAATTTACTTTTGCACTATTTTATTTACATGTCTTTAGTTAAAATCACCATCCAATCAAACAACTAATCTATTAGATACTCGTAATTATTTGGCTTCATAAATTAATAGCTTATGTATTAAGTCCTCGTGGGATCGATGCATTTATACTACTTGAACGATACATACGTTTGCGTTATACGCGTGTGATTACTCCGGTCAGCTGTAACATCCCCGATCTGGGAGATGTTACTGGCAGGGAATAGGCCGTACTATCCCCCTGAGCCACTGACTTTCTAACTGTGAAACTCATCTCATGTATAAACTCATGCACGGGACCGTTGCCCTACTTATCATCATAAATTCATAATGCTTTTTAACTAAATACTCAAATTTATTTTATATCTTAATTTTAATAATGAACACTTATAACTCTTTTGCATGTGTATAATTTACTAAACTAATTATATATTACATGACATCTTCTAAAATTGAATGTACTGAACTCTGACTCGACCTGGTGGACAAAACTCTCTAGTGACTACCATCAGTATCCATCATCTCGGGCTCGTCCTCTGGGAATATATGTAAAACAGAGAGATTAGGAGTGGGGTTAGATCAGTTATACGATCTAAGTGAGTGGACGATTTAAAATGAAAACTAAACTCTGTTATGAAAATATTTGTTTCTAAAACCAAAATTCTCCCAGGAAACAGTCTTATATAAAAACACTTTTCTTGTCTGAAAACTCTGAACTCTTTTTCTGAAAATCTGGTCTGAAATTCTTTTGTAAAACTTATCTTTTTTGAAAGCCTCTTATAATTCTGCTTTTTCTGAAAACCTTACTTTCTAGCGAATCTCTCTCTGGAAAACTAACTCTAAAATCTGTATCTGGAAACTATTTTTGAAAATTGATCATTGTCTCTGAAAAACCTAACGTATGACGGTGTTATGTATTGACGTCCCCCCATACACCTAACTAGAGCCAGAAGTACAAATCCATGACTGTGGGGCGTTATGTATCGTCGTCCCCCCAAACATGCCACTCATGTCCCTGAAACTAGTGGTCTTGGGGCGTTACGTATCTCTGTCCCCCAAGCCACTGAACTAGAACTGGGGGTGCGGATTTATACTACCCTCCAAGCTCTGAAACTAGGATCTAGAGGCATATTTCATCCCTATCCTGAACTAGGGTCCAGGGGCGTTACGTATCGCCGCCTCCCTAGTCCTTTACATGTGCACATGTCATCCGTCAATTCCATGTCAGTATCAAGTTACATACTAAGGTGGGTTTTTCCCCCATGCCTCGAAAATATAAAAAAACATGCTTTGAAAAAAATCTCTTAAAACATACTTTTTAAGAAATAACTGTGATAAAATCGCCTAACGCCCTAAGTGCGTAAAAATAAGTCTGATATAAAAATAACATAATGGAAATCAACTTAAATGGAAAGTGTCTACTCACTGATTGTAAATTTGACTTGTGCTATGCCACTGGTCAAAAGGAATTGTAGTTCATGTAATGATCTTCTATTTCTTAATTTTCTTCAATCTGCAAGCCCTCAATTGTTGGCAATCTTCCTTCTAGATTGTGGGGAATGGTATTTACCTCTTCCTCTTTCATTCTTCTTCCTTCTCTTCTCTCTTTCTTCTTCTTTCTTCTTTCTTCTTCCTTCTTCATTTCTTCCACGTTTGCTTCTTCTTTTTCTTTTCTAATTTTTGTGAAATCATGAGTAGTTTACCCCTTATATACTTGGGGTTATTTGAAATTGGTGAAATTTGAGAAGAATGTAGAAATTTATAGAAACTTTGAGATTTTACTAGGATGACCCTCAGGTATTATTCACCTGAATTTTTGATATGCATTTTCAACCCATTTCTGTTTCGTATTTGGAAAAAATTTCAATACAGAAGTTGTATTTCTCGTTCTCAGCTTTCCGGTATAAAATTCATAAAAATTAGAGTTCGTATGAGAAAGTTATAACCAAAACACCATGGGCTATCTGGAGTGGAATATCGTACAATTTCGTATCGGAATTCGAGGAGTTTACCGATTTTTGATTTAGTTTGAAAATGCTTCTTAAGGAAGGGAATAATCTTGAGAACAGAATGAAGCTTATTGATTTAGTTCGTATGACAAGCAATAAAAGCTTATTTGGCATTCTTATTCTTACTCAGATCTGCTATATTTCTTTTTATTGTTATAAGTTCTAGTATTCTCTTTATCATATAATTATGTATCTTTCCCACTTTTTTCCTCTGGTTACTTGAACATCTATATATCTTTCCCTACTTATTTTTTTAGCTTTCTCTTTCTATTCCTACTTTCTTTGGTGGGTATCCTTAGAACTTTACTATTTCTTTCAGTCTCTTTACTTTTGTCTCTGGCTGCTTAAACATCTATGCATCTTTTCTTACTTTCTTATGACTTTCTTTTCCCACTCCCTTAAGTACTTTCATTTTCTAGTTTCATAGTTTAACTTAATCCTTTACTAATAATTTCGAATAATCATGGAATGATTCGTGACTAGAGCAAGAATTAGAGCTACTTATTGGGGAGAAATTTAAGTAGCCTGGGGAATGCTTACTAACCTATCAATAGAGCTTGAGGACGTACTCGAGGATCAAATACAAGAGAGGTAGTGCGCCTTTTATACTAGTATCTCAGGCATACTACGTATACAAGACCCCAACACTCTACCCACTACGGTCACTGACTCCCTACACCATGCTCCGATACCATCTTTGTAACATCCCCAATCCGGGAGATGTTATCGGCATGAAATAGGCTGTACTATCCCCATGAGCCATTGACTTTCTAACTGTGAAACTCATCTCATGTATAAACTCATGCATGGGACCATTGCCCAACTTATCATCATAAATGCATAATGTTTTTTTAACTAAATACTGAAATTCATTTCACATCTTAACTTAATAATGAACACTTATAACTCTTTTGCATGTGTATAATTTACTAAACTAATTATATATACAGACATCTTCTAACACTGACTGTACTGAACTCTGACTCGACCTGGTGGACCAACCCTCTAGTGACTTCCATCAGTATCCATCTTCTCGGGCTCGTCTTCCAGGAATATCTACAAAACAGAGAAACTATGAGTGGGGGGTTAGACCGTTTATACGATCTAAGTGAGTGGACAATTTAAAATGAAAACTGAAATACTATTATGAAAATACTGGTTCTAAAACCAAAATTCTCCCAGGAAACGGTCTTACATAAAAACTTTTTTCCTGTCTGAAAACTCTGAACACTTTTTTCTGAAAATCTTCTCTGAAATTTCTCTCGTAAAATATATCTTTTCTGAAAGTATCTTATAAATCTTTTGTTTCTGAAAACCTTTCTATCTAGAAAATCTCTCTCTAGAAAACTAACTCTGAAATCTTTATCTGGAAATTGTTTCTGAAATTTATCTTTGTCTCTGAAAACCTGACGTATGAGGGCGTTACGTATTGTCGTCCCCCCTTACGCCTAACTAGAGCCAGGAGTGAAAATCCAAGACTTTGGGGATTATGTATCTTCATCCCCCCCCCCAAAGCATGCCACATTTGTCCCTGAAACTAGTGGTATTGGGGCGTTACGTATCGTCGTCCCCCAAGCCACTGAAGTAGAACTAGGGGTGCAAATCTATGCTACCCTCATAGCTCTGAAACTAGGATCTAGAGGCATCTATCATCCCTAGTCCTGAACTAGGATCTGGGGGTATTACGTATCGCAATCCTCCTAGTCCTCTACATATGCACATGTCATCCGTCAATTCCATGTCTGTATCAAGTTACATACTGAGGTGGGTTTTTCCCACATGCCTCGAAAACATAAAACTCATGCTTTGAAAACCATCTCTTAAAACATACTCTTTAAGGAAATAACTATGATAAATTTGGCTAACGCCCTAAGTGCGTAAAAATAAGTATGATATGAAAAATAACATAATGGAAATCAACTTAAAAGGAAAGTGTCCGCTCATTGATTTGAAATTTGGCTGGTGTTATGCCACTCGTCGAAAGGAATTGCAGTTCCTGCAATGATCTTCTTTTTCTTAATTTTCTTCACTCTTCAAGCCCTCAATTGTTGCCAATCTTCCTTCTAGATTGTGGGGAATGGTATTTACCTCTTTCTCTTTCCTTCTTCTTCATTCTCTTCTCTCTTTCTTCTTCTTTCTTCCTTATTTTTCCTTCTTCTTTCCCTTCCACGTTTACTTCTTCTTTTTCTTTTCTAATTTTTGTGAAACGATGAATAGTACACCCCTTATATACTAGGGCTTATTTGAAATTGCTGAAATTTTAGAAGAATGTAGAAATTTATAGAAACTTTGAGATTTTACTAGAATGACCCTCATGTACTATTAACCCGAATTTTTGATCTGCATTTTCAACCCAATTCTGGTTCGAATTTTGAATAACATTCAACTCTGAAGTTGTAGTTCTCGATAACATCTTTCCGGTGATATAAAATTCATAAACTTAGAGTCTGTATGGAAAGTTATAATCCAAACACCATAGGCTATCCGAAGTGGAACATCGTACAATTCATATCGGAAATTGAGGACTTTACCGATTGTCCCTGATGAGCGGAAAATATATCAATATTTACCACCCATTTTACCTAATATTGTGTTTAGTTTCTTGGGTTTGATGAACGTTTTGATGTGTTTTATTTGTGTTTCGCAATAAAAATAATTACGGGACTCATTGAAATCTATTCGGGGGAAAAACGATGAAAAAACGAGAGAAAAAAAAAAAACAAAAATGGCAAAACTATAATTTCCTGCTCACACGTCGCAACCACTTGTTGGGCGAATGGCTCGGTACTCCAGGCTAGTGTGCCTTTCTTCACTTGGGCGTGGTTGTCTCTGGCATGCACTAGCGTCTGATGCTGACTGCGTGTGGAGTGATTTCTCTTTACGTGTATGTTTTTACAATTTGGAGGGAAATGTTTGATTTCTTTGGCAAGTTGGCCAGATCCAAAATTACATAGTCAATATTGGATCATCTTTCACACGGTTTTACTTTCATTGGGTTGTCAATTTTCTTGGTGAAACCAATTGAGTGGATATTGAGGCATGACATGTTTCGTCTTTTATTGCTTTTCATTTTGCATCTTTCTTTTCTCATTTCATTTTGTAACATGGAAATTCACGTGGCATTTGGAACTTTGTGCATGGCTCATCTCATGCAAATTGGAAGAGTGCCTCACATGATTTGCCCTTTGTGCTTGGATGGACTTCACATTTGGAAGCTTGTGTGACATTTGGAGAAGTGAAGCACATGCGCAACTCAGATTTATTTCCTAGAAATAGGCAGTTGATTCCTTTGAAATTTTTGTGCTTTCCTTTGGGTCTTTATAGGCTTTAAAAGGACTGCATCTATTCTGTAAATATTTTTATTATTTAAATTATGTATTTTTATTTTTAATTTCAATATTTTTACTTTCAGTATTTTTACTTTCAGCATTTTACTTTCAGCACTTTTACTTTTCAGCATTTTACTTTCAATACTTTACTTTCAGCACTTTTACTTTCAGTACTTTACTTTCAGCACTTTTAATTTCAGTAATTTTAATTATGCACTTTTACTTTCAGTAATTTATTTTATTTATTTACTTTTTATTTCGTTTATGTTTAGTAGTTAATTTACTGTTGGGGTAAGGGTGAAGCTTTTTAATATTATAATTTAGATTAATCTCCCTCAATTATAATATATAAATTATCTTAAAACCTGACTTAATTGGATACCGTATTATTGGTCGTTGAACTTAATTAAATTGGTTTTAACCTGACTAGCATGGATACCGCCTGGTGGTCGGTTGGTAATTAATTATTATTTGACTTAATCAGGATACCGCCTATATAGTCGGTTGGTAAATATCACGTAAATTATATATTATAATAAGGGAGATTTCTAAATTAGAAATAATAAAGGTAGATTAATCTCACTTTAATTATAATATGAAAATTGTAATTTAATATGGATTAAAAGTTGATACCGCCTTAATGGCTGGTTTTATTATGTAACATAATGTGACACCGCTTATAGGTCGGTCTTTAGGTGACAGATGATTACCGCCTATATGGCTGGTTTATGGATAAATAATAACACTACCTTATGGCTGGTTCAACTTAATTGGGTAACGCTGATAATTTCCATATTATAATAAAGTGAGATTTCTAAAAGTGGATCCCCTAACCCCCATCATTTTATTTTTATTAGGGAAGTGATGAAACACAATATTAATAATCTTAATAATTGATTTAATTATATTATTGGTAATTCTTTAGTTTGTTTATTAAGTCTTAAGCTTAATGCTTCTTGTTGCTTGATCACCAATAAGATTGATATGGTAAATTTAAAATGAACTTGGAAAAGAGATTTTAGGTTTCAACCTTAGATTCAATAACTCACGATCTTCCTTGAGGATAGATAACCCTTTAATAGATTTCCTTACAGGATAGGAATATACCTGTCGGACGTGGGTAGCCATAATTGGAACTTGAACTTAATGAATTTAGATAACTTGGTTAACATATGAATATGATTAATTGGGTTATACTGAGTATTTGTGTCTGACCATCGGAAGAGGTTTTTACATAATTTCGTGTTTCAGGTTAGCAGAGTGAGTTATTACACATATATAAGAGAATCAATTCATCTTTTGTATAATATTGTGTGGAATCACAACCCTAGATATTTGAGTATTTTGTTTATTTTCCTTAGTATTTTCTTTTGTATATTTTATTTAGCAAATCCACATTCAACCAACCAATCAAACAATCATTCTCTTCTCCCTTAATTAGATACTTGTAAATAAATAGTATCAACAATTAATAACAATAGTAGGAATTAAGTCCTCGGAGGATCGATATTTTTAAACTACTTGAACGATATGTGCGCTTGCATTTTACGCGTGTGATTGCACCGGTCAAGTTTTTGGAGCCGTTTCCGGGGACTTATTTTTCTTGAGTTATTAATTTTGAAGCTATCTAATTTACTTGTATCTAATTTTCTTTTTATCTGTAATTTTTATTTCTTTCTTTTATTTTTCAGGCGGTTGAAATGGAACACTATTGGGAGATTGAGAGATTACGAGCTTTACTAGAAGAAGATACACCCCAAATCTGGGAGCAACAGTTCGGTTTTCTGAGTCCTGTCGTCCAGCCCAAAAATTATCACTGGATGTCAAAACCAAGCAATACTACATTTTCTCAACAGAATGTAATGGGGAGATGTGAAATATGCGATGGTAACCACCCGAGCGATCAATGCATATATCTGTCAGGGTGGAAAAATTATCATAATCATTCAAGGTACGAAGAACCAACATATTTCACAGAACCATCATATTCTCCATCTTATCCACCATCCACCTACGATCTTCATCAATAACCAGAACCATCAGAGGAAGATCTGGTGATTGACATGCTCAGAGATTGGATCAAGAAACAAGACGAAAGGATGGATACAATGCTTGAAACATTCCAAAATCAAATCAATTTGAAAGTATTCAGAGGCAAACAATGTTCATTCAGAGAATGACTGATCAAGCGAGACAATTAACAGAAAACCAGAGTTACATACCTCAATGAGCATTTCCAGATGACACTGGCAAAGCCTTCGAGTACCAAGTAGTTCACGATGACACCTTAACAGTGGAGGAGGTTGAGCAGTATCAAGAACCAGAGGTATCAGTTCAAGAGCCAAAACCAGCAAAGTCTCTATTTGATTTTTATTATTCGGACTCTGACGAAGATCAAGAAGCAAGCTGTTTGTACTAACTATACCAAAAAGTGAGGATGAAACTTTTTATCCTCAAAATGAAGATCTTGGAGCATGTTTTTCACTAATGTATGAAGAAGAGCTACTTGAGCTAGTCATATCAGAGGATGAAGACCTAAAATCAGACATATCTTTACATCCTTAGGTTGACATTTATGGATCAGGCATTTCACAGATGACAGATGAAGTGCAGAATAAAGAAATCCTAAAATACATCTTTGAAGAAAATGTGGAGCAAGAAGCCGAGCAAATGGAGGAGCAAATTAAAGATCTTGAGCATTCAGGAGAAACATCACTGTTTTGGGGAGTAGTACAAATCAAAGATATCGCCCAGAAGCTTGACAGAATGGAATTTCCATTCCAAGTCAAGCACCATACAAGACCTCCTGATTTTCTTCTTTCTTTTCAGGAACCACTGGAGAGACAAAGATTAAAAAGGTGGCATAAGCACTGAATGAGACAAAAAAAAATTCGCCACTTTACCGTTGGAAGAGACCCTTCAAAAGCAACGCTCACAAGATTGTCTTTAATCGAACATCCAAAACCACGTTGAAACCTCATTGACATATGGATTTCAGAAACGTCTGGCTGAAGATGAAAAATTTAGCGCTAGTAGGGAGGCAACCCATGCAATATGTTGTAATTTTTATTTTTCATATTTTTGTGTATACATGTTGTAGAGTTTTTAATTTTTGTGTGATATTTTCAGAGAAAAGCACAAACGGAGCATTTAAGGAAAATCAAAACATGAAGGAATGGTGTTTGGCAATCACAAAGATGAGAGTTAATTCATTAAGTGATGGCTGAGTAAAGAATGAATTCTTAAGACGCATCCTAATGAATTTATACCAAACGAGTGGCGTATTGCATACACAACTCTGTTGCCTTAATAATTGCTTTGATTTGCTTTTCTTTTGTAATTATCTTTATTTTCGCCGATAGGATCTAGACTTTTTGACCTTTCACGATTTCTTTTATTGTTTTGCTATAAATCATCCTTTGGAAGATACTAGTGCTATTATTACTCACCCTTTTCAGGTACTATAAATTCAATTCATCATTGCACTTTTGAAGGCATCCGGAGCTGAGAAAGAAATACATAAAAATGGAAGCCACTTCTAGAAGACGAGTTGTAAATATAAGTGTCTTTTATGATACTAGTGTTGGTACTAAGCCATAATACGTAGCGGCAGCACATGAATTGGGTCAAGTCTTAACTGAAAGGAATATGCACTTAGTATATGGCAGTGGCAATCTTGGACTTATGAGGATTATTTCAAAGGCTGTACAGGAAGGAGGCAGTCAAGTTTTGGGAATCATCCCAAAACCCTTGGTATAGACGAATCTGATTGGACCATCAAACGGAGAGGAACTAATTGTGCCAGGTATGTCTGAACGACTGGTAGAAATGATTAATCGTGCTGATGCTTTTATTGCTTTTCCAGGTGGCTTGGGCACAATAGAGGAAATTTTTATAGTACTATCATGGGCGAACTTAACATACACCAGAAACCCCTTGCACTATACAACGTTGATGTATTTTATGATTTTATTTGTGTATTTCTTGATGATGCCTGGAGAAATGGATTCGTGTCAAAACCTGTAAAAGAACTCTTCTTCACTGCCTAATATTTAATTGATCAAATCTTAGCCTTTGAACCACAAATTGACTATATCCTTTCCAAGATAAAATGGTCTGATAATGATCGTGGTAAGAGGCGTCGGATAAATCTGGATCTTCACCTTTAAATTTAAATGTAGAATTTCACCTAACCAGGTACTATTTTCTAAACTCTTCTTCTAATTTTTAAGACATTGGGGACAATGTCTCATTTAGGTTTGAGGGGAGGGGATTAGTTAACTAGTATCTTGTTTTTATTGTGTTGTTTTACTTTTTAGTCTAAAATTTTCGAAAAAATCAAAAAAAATGAAAAAATTTACACAATCAAAAAAAAATATTTTGTGTTTTTATGTTTTTAATTTGATTAATCATGTGAAATTGGTGTGAGATAGTTGTGTAAGGAATTCCCACTCCTGAGATGTATCTCAACCTATTTCGGAACAAGTTAATTTTTGTTTATTTCATTTTGAATTGTTTAATTTGTAATTCTCCATAAAACTGACTAAAATGGATCTTCATATGCTCAGTTGACAATTATCAACTTACATGGTAACATACGGATATGATAAGTAATTGACGAGTTTGTAATAGTCAGTGCTCTTGTTTAATTGGAGGAAGCATCTAAAAAGCGATGGGATAACAAAAACTTCTGAGATCTGAGTTATTAAGTCTGTATGGGTGTTTTAACACCTAGTGCCCTAAAGCCAACTGGTTTGGGAGTCACTGGCCTAAAGCTCGCTACATAGATTGAAGATGTTGCAAAAATATATATATCTGAAGTCTGAGTAATTAAGTCCATAGAGGTGTCTTAACACCTAGTGCCTTAAAGCCAACTGGTTTGGGAGTCACTGACCCAAAGCTCGCTACATAGATGGAAGATATTGTATATAAATAAAAAAAAATCAGAAAAATCAGAAAAATATTCCATTACTTAAAAAAAAGGTGTGAATTTTTATATAACTTTAGGACAAAAATATTACTCTCTTTTCAACTAGATTTCCTTACAGGATAGACATATACCTTTCGAGCAGGGGTAGCCACAATTGGAACTTAATTTTAATGAATTCAGGTAACTTGGTTGACATAGACATATGATTAACTAGGTTATACTATAACGTTTTATAGAAGTATTCATAAAGAAATACAACCGGGATTGGCACTCTGAGCACCTATCCCAACAAAAACTCCCACTTGCTCTAGTACCAATAACGATTGTATCTAATACCCATCGACTCCACGTGTTATCAAACAACTTCGGAGGTATGGCCTTCGTCAGCGGGTCTGCTATATTATCTTCACTCGGTACCTTGCACACGACAATATCCCCTCGCGACATAATCTCTCAAATGATGTGGTATTTGCGTTCCATATGCTTCGACTTCTGATGTGCCATCGGTTCCTTTGCTTGCACAATGGCTCCAGTATTATCATAGTATAACGGAATCGCATTCTCGATACTTGGTACAACTCTCAATTCTGTGATAAAGTTCTTTATCCATATAGCCTCTTTTGCAGCTTCAGAAGCTGCAATATATTCCACCTTAGTGGTGGAATCTGTTGTTGAACCCTGTTTGGAACTCTTCCAACAAACTGCACCTCCGTTAAGGGTAAATACGAATCCAGATGTAGACTTTCTATCATCGGGATCTGATTGGAAATCGAAATCCGTATACTCGTTAACTTGTAGTTCGTTTCCTCTATAAATTATTAACTTATCCTTAGTACCTTTAAGATACTTGAGGATATGTTTAATGGCCATCCAATGGTCATTGCTTGGATTGGACTGATATCTAGTAGTTACGCTAACAGTGAAACTGATATCAGGCCTTGTACATAACATGGCATACATTATGCTACCCAAACACGAAGCATAAGGTTGGTTAGACATTCTAACCTTCTCATCTTCTGTTTGTGGACTCATCTTCTTTGAAAGGTGAATCCCATGTCTGAATGGTATGTTTGCTGTCTTACAGTTACTAAAATTATACCGTTCCAAGATCTTATCTATGTACATTGATTGGGATAACTCAATCAGCCTCCTTTGTCTATCTCTATAGAGTCTTATCCCTAAAACATAGGAAGCTTCTCCCAGGTCCTTCATGGAGAAATTCTTACACAGATACGTTTTGACGCTTTGTAACATACCTAAATCATTCCCAATGATTAGGATGTCATCAACATATAGGACTAAAAATACAATCATGCTTCCACTGGCCTTCTGATACACACAGGATTCTTCCGAATTCTTGAGAAAACCAGACGATCTAATAATCTCGTCGAATCGAAGATTCCAACTTCGTGAAGCTTGTTTAAGTCCATAAATAGACTTCTTAAGCTTACATACCATACCCGAGTTTTCGCTGGATGCAAAACCTTCCGGCTGTTCCATATAGATTTCTTCATCAAGAAATCCATTAAGAAAAGCCGTTTTAACATCCATTTGTCAAATCTCGTAGTCATGATACGCAGCTATAGAAAGCAAAATTCGAATAGACTTAAGCATTGCTACTGGCGAAAACGTTTCATCGTAGTCGACGCCAGGTCGCTACATGTAACCTTTTGCTACCAGTCGGGCCTTGTAAGTTTCAACCTTACCGTCAGGCCCGCGCTTCCTCTTGTAAACCCATTTACAACAGATAGGAACAATTCCTTCGGGAAGCGGAACCAAGTCCCAAACTTGATTCTCATGCATTGAGTCTAACTCGGATTTCATGGCACTTTGCCACTTCACGAAGTCGATGTCCAACATCGATTCTTTATAGGTGAAAGGTCCTATAGAGAATCGATACCCTTTTCATGTATCAATCTAGACTCTTTTCTTATATCAAATACAAGCGTTCAGGAGGTCTAGATACCCTTTCTGACCTACGGAGTGTGTATGTTGAAGGTCCTTGATCAACTTGAACTTCAGGTTCCTCTGTTGGTTCGTTGTTTTCAGGTTGGACTTCATCAAGTTTAACATGTCTATGATTACCACCTTCTGACAAATATTCTACTTCTAGAAATTTTACGAAGCGAGCTACGAACACATTTTGATGCTCGGTATCATAGAACAGATATCCCCTCGTATTCGAAGGATATCCGACAAACCTAAACTTTTACCCTCGAGGCGAAAGCTTATCTTGCTGAGTCACACTGACATAAGCAGGACAACCCCAAACCTTAATATAACTAAGATTTGGTCTCTACCGAACCATATCTCATACGGAGTCGTAGGAACAGCTTTTGAAGGAATCTTATTCAAAAGATATGCAGCTGTTAAAAAGAGTAGCCCCATAAGTAATAGGGAAAATCTGTGAAACTCAACATTGATCGGACCATATCCAATAAAGTCTGATTTCTCCTCTCAGATACTTCATTGTGTTGTGGAGTACCTGGAGGAGTATATTGAGCGAGAATCTCATTCTCCTTTATATAATTCATGAACTCACCACTCATATATTCACCGCCTTGATCAGATCGAAGGCATTTAATATATTGACCAGTTTGTTTTTCTACTTCATTTTGGAACTCTTTGAACTTTTCAAAGGTTTCCAATTTATGTCGCATCAAATACACATAATCGTACCGTGACAAATCATCGGTAAAGGTAAGGAAGTACGAATAACCACTGTGAGCAGTCTGATTTAGTGGACCACAAACATCAAAATGTACGAGTTCCAGTAAGTTAGTGGCGCGGTGTCCAACACCAGAAAATGGGGCTTTGGTCATCTTACCATGAATATATGATTCACAAGTTGGATAGGATTCAATGGTAAGATCTGGTATCAAACCATTCCTAACCAATTGGGTAAGGCGTTTAATGCCTATGTGACCCAGCCGCATATGCCAAAGTTCAGTATTATTAATTACAGGTAAACTACATTTATTAACTCCAGTATTTAAAATATCTTTTGAAGTTTGCAATGTATAATGACCATGCTGGTTTGGAAAACAAAGGATCTGAATATAAAGAACAGATCTTAATATTAATACGAAAGCCTTTTGTATCCAATACAAAAAGTGATATAATATTAGCTACACATCCAGGCACAAAATGACAGTTATTTAACAAAAGTGTCCCATTTGGCAATGAGATCTCGCATACTTCCACTGCAACTGCATCCAGAGAGTCTCCACTCTCGAATAGCAACTGCATCTCTCCAGGCTTCAGTCTTCTACTTTCCTTCAGCACCTGCAACGAATTACAAATGTGATTAGGACAAGCAGAATCTAAAATCCAGTTGGATGTAACGGCTTCACAAGCCAAAGATATATCAATAACTGGAAAAATAAATATACCTGATGTAGATGTTCTCACCCTCCTCAGCTGGGCAATGTAGTCAGGACAGTTCCTTTTCCAGTGCCCGACCTTGCTGCAGTGATGGCACTTGTCTTCAGAAGCCCTCTTGGGCTTTGTTATCTTTGCTTGTGGTTGAGGACCGAGACCCTTCTTCTTCTTCTCTTTCTTCTTCTTTCCCTTCGACCAAGTATGGGAAGAAGCAGATAGAGAAGTAGGTCTCGGAGGGCGAGTCGGTACTCCCTTCTTGAGGTCATCTTCCGCCGTGAGCAACATCCTATACAGCTATTGGTAGGTGCAGATAATCTCGTTCATGTTGAAATACATCACAAACTGACGATAGGAAGCTGGGAGCGAACCAAGAATGACACTCCTACCGAGAATGTCATTTAGAATGAGATTATGTTGCCTCAGTTGATCGATCAAATCGATCATCTGAAGGACATGTGGGCTAACAGTTTTCCCCTCATCCAATCGCACATGGAACAGTTCCATTGCGACCTTGTGAACAACTACTTGTTCTTGGTTCTCAAACGATTGTCTTAATCTTGTCATTATAGTATAAGCATCTGACATGCCATAATATTATTTCTTGAGTCCCGGTGAAAGCGAACTTAAGATGTATGATTTAACCTTTAAATCATCATCCTTCCAAGCTTGGAAGACTTCGCGTTCTTCCGGTGTAGCGTCATCTACCACAGCAAGGGGCAGTGGACCCTCAAGAACATATCCCAACCTCTCGGAATTGAGGATAATCCTCAAATCCAAATCCCATTCGGTGAAGTTATAAACGCCTTTTTAGTTTGTTCGCACCAAGCATACGCGCAAACTGATTTGTGGATGGTGCCGCCATCGCAAATCTATCATATAGATCATGAAAAACGGTTAGCAGAAATAAGCAGTTTCATATAATATCATAAGCATAAACTAGATCATGGATTTTTAATCTAAAAATGCCTCCCACTAAATCATGCAATACTGTAATCCCCAAACAGAATACAAAGATTTAATAATTAAATTAAATACAAATAGTGAAAGGTGGATCCTGTGAATATATTCCAGCTCACAGCCTAGGCACGGTCTCGCCTATGTATATTCATCAGGTAGACAACTCATTTGTCAATAACTCACTAGTGACTCCTGGGTTTCCGGTCCTGGTCGTTTCTCGTTGTCGCTGCTAAGGCAGGCCCACAAGGAGACGTACCAAGGTTAAACTCGTCAATGATAAACTCAAGTTACTTGCGTAACCCTGAGAGCTAGGGCACATTCAGGATTCCGCTTTCGCTTGAATTTATCTAGTATCTGATATACATCCGGTATAAATAAATCTCTATCGGCTACACCCTCACAGCAGAGGCACGGTCTCGGATGTAGTCACGGAGAAATATTTATAAACCGTATTGACAAGACGGACCATATAATATGCATCAAATACATAATTACATTTAAACCTTATTAATTAGGGATTTTCCGCTAAGTGTCATACACCCTAAATCTAATCAAATTAGATTATAACATGCATGTATAAAGTCAATGACTGTAAAAAACAACGTATAACGCAAGCGCACGTATTGTTCAAGTCGTATAAAAATATTGATCCCACGATGACTTAATTCCTACCGTTGCTATTAAATATTGATACTATTTATTTACAGGTATCTAACTATAGGGAGAAGTGAATTGATTGCTTTTGGTTGGTTGAATGTGGTTTGCAAAATAAAATAAAAACATACTCAAAAAGAAAATACTAAGGAAAATAAAAGAAAAGACTCAAGGATCTAGGGTCGTGACTCCACACTATATTATTATAAAGATGAATTGATTCTCTTATCTATGTGTAATAAATCAATTTGCTAACCTGGAACACGAAAATATGCAAAAGCCTATGTCGATGGTCAGACGCAAATACCCAGAATAATCCAATTGAACCATATGTCTATGTCAACCAAATTACCTGGATTCATTAAGATTAAGTTCCAATTATGGCTACCCCCACCCGACAGGTATATGTCTATCCTGTAAGGAAATCTATTAAAGGGTTATCTATCATCAAGGAAGATCGTTGGCTATTAAGTCTAAGGCTGAAACATAAAATCCCTATGTCTAGTTCATTTTAAGTTTACCATATCAATCTTATTGGTGATCAGACAACAAGAAGCATTAAGCTTAAGACTCAATAAACAAACTAAAGAATTACCCATAATAAAGAAAATCAATTATTAAGCCTGTGAATATTGTGTTTCATCACTTCCCTAGAATAAAAATAAAATGATGGGGTTAGAGGATCAACATTTAATATTTCTTATCTAGGAATCTCACTTATTATAATATATAAATTATTTTATGTTCTGCTTTCTCAGAAATTAATAATGTTAAACATTTAAAACCAGCCATATAGGCGGTAATCCATTTAGTCCAACTACACCAGCCATATAGGCAGTAAAGTAATTTATATTTAGACTGACCATATAGGCGGTAATAAAGTCTGACATTAATTAATTCGGTTAAATTATAATTAAGTGAGATTTACCTAGATAATTATATTAAAAGTTTCACCTTTTACCCCAGCGGAAAATTAACTACTAAACATAAAAAAATAGAAGAACTACTATTACTATTACTGAAAATTAAAATACATAATTAAAAATATTATTTATATATACAAAACTAGATGCAATCCTCTAAAAACAGGGAAAGCTCCCAAGGAAAGCACACCAAATGAAGTGAAGAAGGCCTGAATTTATAGGCATTTTCGGCAACTAGCGTCACGACGAGTAGGGTCTTGGCGTCGCAACGCCAGCATGCGATTTTGGTCCACGCGTGTTCTGTCGTCAGAATCAGGAGGTGACACATTTCACGTGGTGAAGGTGGTGCAATGAGAAATCGACACGTGGTACACAGTGATTGGCTGAGCTTTCGGTCCAATGAACATCTGACACATGGCACGCGTTTAGGATTGGTCCAATGAGAGATTAACACGTGGCAGCATGTGATTCGCCGTGGCACGCGCTTGCGTTGGTCCAATGAGATTTCGACATGTGGTAGCTGGTGCATTTTAGCAGATCTTCTGTGATGATGACACATGGCACGGCGCATGTTAGCAAGGTCGGTGCACGTTAGAAAGTGTAATTTCTCAGATTCTGACACGTGTCCCTCGGCGCACGTTAGCATGGCCGACGCACTTTAGGCGTCACGACGCGTAGGGTCTTGGCGTCGCGACGCGGACAAATTATCATTTTTCCTCTATTTTGGCCCCAAATTGCTTCCAATGCTTTCCCAACTTAATTTATCTGTAAAATAACACAAAACACATCAAAACGTTCACAAAACTCGAGAAACTATACAAAATATTAAGTTAGATGAGTGAGAAATAGTGATATAATTACCACTCATCACACCCCCAAACCTAGCATTTTGCTTATCCAATGCTTTCCAAACTTTATTTATCTGCAAAATAACACAAAACACATCAAAACGTTCACAAAACTTGAGAAACTATACAAAATATTAGGTTAGATGAGTGGAAAATAATGATATAATTACCACTCATCACACCCCCAAACCTAACATTTTGCTGGTCCTCGAGCAAAACACAAAATAAAATAACAAAAATAAAATTAACTAAGCCACTTTCGTAGGGTTCACGGTTGCATTTAGCATATGAAACAAGCCTTTAAAACCCTAGGTGTCCCAATTGGACGAGCTGTAGTCTCGTGAGGGTTTACAGCAATGATACCCACAAAAATTTTACAAAAGTAAAAAGAAAGTAAAACTAATGCACACAAAAGCAAAAAGACAAGCGAAAAGAGAATAAAGAAGTTAGTAACTAATCAGGTGAAATTTCTACTCCAAGTTACTAGCTGTTTTCTTTCTTTCTAAATTACTGAATAAGTAAATTCTCCGATTATATTTACCATTCTCCATATACACAGCCAACAAAATATTAAACAACTCATTTTTTCCCACAACAGTCACAAGTGCAGTTGATAAGAGAGTAATATTTTGTCCTAAAGTTTTATCAGAATCCACACCTTTTTGCAGCAATGGAATAATTTTTCGGATTTCTATGATTTTTTCTTTGATTTTTTTTTTTTTATTTATATACAATATCTTCCATCTATGTAACGAGATTTGGGTCGGTGGCTCCCAAACCAGTTGGCTTTTGGGCACCAGGTATTAAGACACCCCTACGGACTTAATTACTCAGACTTCAGATATATATATTTTTTGCAGCATCTTTGATCCATGTAGCGAGCTTTGGGCCGGTGACTCCCAAACCAGTTGGTTCTAGGGCACTAGGTGTTAAAACACCCTTACAAACTTAATAACTCGGATCTCAGATTTTGTTTTTTTTACTCCATTGCTTTTTAAGATGCTTCCTCCAATTAAACTAGAGCACTGAATATTACAAACTTTTCAATTTTAGCTCATGTCCGTATGTTTCTATGTATGTTGATAATATCTGCCAACTGAGCATATGAAGATCCATTTTAGTCAATTTTATGGAGAATTCACAAATTAAATAATTTAAAAGGATATAACAAAAATTAACTTGTTCCGAAAAAATGGTTTGAGATACGTCTCAGGAGTGAAAACTCCTTACTCAGCTATCTCTTACCAATTACACATTTTTAGTTAAAACACAAAAACGCAAAATATTTTTGTAATTTTTGAAAATTTTTCAATTTTTTTTTTGTATTTTTCGAAAAAATTTGGCCTAAAATTAAAAACAACACACAACTAAAAACAAGATACTAATCAACTAATTTCCTCCCCAAACCTAAATGAGACATTGTCCCCAATGTCTTAAACAGTAGAAGAAGTGTTTAGAAGATAGTAACTGGTTAGCTGAAATTCTACACGAAATTAAAGGTTAAGATCCAGATTAATCCGACGCCTCTTACCACGATCGTCATCGGACCAATTTATCTTTGAAAGGATAGGGTCAACTTGTGGTTCATAGGCTAAGAGTTGGTCTATTAGATCTGGAGCAGTTCTCGCAGTGAAGATGAGTTCTTTCATAGGTTTTGACACGAACTCATTTCTCCAAGCATCATCAAGAAACACACAAAGAAAATCATAAAATCCTTCAATGTTGTACAGTCCAACGGTTTCTGGTGTATGTTCAGGTTCGCCCAAGATAGCACAATAAAAATTTCCTCCAATATGCCCAAGCCACCTGGCAAAGCAATAAAAGCATCAGCACGATTAATCATTTCTACCAATCGTTCAGACATACCTGGCACGATCAGTTCCTCTCTGTTTGATGGTCAATAAGATTTGCCTCTGCCAAGGGTTTTGGGATGATTCCCAAAACGGACTGACTTGCCTTCTTCTGTACAGCCTTTGAAACGATCCCCATAAGTCCAAGATTGCCTCCGCCATATATAAGTGCATATTCCTTGCAGATAAGACTCGACCCAATTCATGTGCTGCTTCTACGTATTGTGGCTTAACACCACACTACTACCGCAAAACACACAAATGTTTTCAACTCGTCTTCTTGAAGTGGCTTCCATTTTTTTATGTATTTCTTTCTCAAATCAGGATGCCTTCCAAAGTGCAATGACGAGCTGAATTTATAGTACCTGAAACGGGTGAGTATAATAGCACTAGTATCTTCCAGAGGACGTTTGTTAGCTAAATAACAAAAAAATCGTGTGAAAGGTCAAAAAGTCTGGATCCTGTCTACGAAAATAAAGATAATTACAACAGAAAAGCAAATCAAAGCAATAATTAAGGCAACGGAATTGTGTACGTAATACGCCACTCGTTTGGTATATAAATCCATTAGGATGCGTCTCAAGATTTCATTCTTTACTCAGCCATCGCTAATAAATTGATTCTCATCTTTGTGATTGCCAAACACCATTCCTTCAGTCTTAAAATGCTCAGTTTGTATTTTTCCCTACAAAAATAACACACAAAATTAAAAATTCTGCAACATGTATACACAAAATATGAAAACAAAAATTACAACAAATTGCATGGGTTGCCTCCCTGCTAGCGCTAAATTTTTCGTCTTCAGCCAGATGTGACTGAAATCTATCTGTCAATGAGGTTTTAGCGTCATTTTGGATGTCCGATTAAAGACAATCTCATGAGCGTTGCTTTTGAAAGGTCTCTTCCAACGGTAAGGTGATAAAAAGAGTTTTTTCTCATTCAGTGCTCAAGCCACCTTTTTAACCTTTGTTGCTCCAGTGGTTCCTGAAAAGAAAGAAAGAAAATCAGGAGGTCTTGTATGGTGCTTGACTTGGAATGGAAGTTCCATTCTGTCAAGCTTTTGGGTGATTTCTTTGATTTGTACTCCCCGATACAGCGATGTTTCTCCTGAATGCTCTGGATTTTCAATTTGGTCAGACATTTGCTCCGTCATTTGCTCTGCTTCTTGCTCCACTTTTTCTTCACATATGTATTTGAAAATTTCAGCATTCAGCTCTGTTGGGGTTGGTGCTTAGAGCGCCAATTCCCGGTTGTATTTCTGTTGAATACTTCTGTAAAACATTATTATTATGAATAATATATGCAGTTTCTATAATATAATCTATCTTTCTATATGGTAAAGATGTAATGACCCTAGAATGATTAGTCATGATACAGTTGCAAAAGCGTCGCAACGGACATTGAGATGTATCATGACGTTGTCATTCTCAGACAGTTCCTGGTCAAGGTTTACACTACTTGGTCAGTATAGTAAACCCGTTGAGACCGGTACATGTCGTATATTGGAATATATGATTCCAATGGTTTCTCAATGAACCATAAGTCTTGGAGACTAGTATAGACGTGTAGGTGTTTATAGCGGATAAACACTGAACGACTCACCGAAGATTCTTAATGGATGGTACACCAGCGTCAATAAGAATCTTCTTGGGTGAGTAGCACTTGTGATTCTTAGACTTGAGATGCCATTATGGGCACATGAGACATCTTCTACACTTAGACGGCAGTCATGTCACCGATCTATTTAGATCAGACCTCCGCCTGTTCGTTGGGTGTAGACAGATCCTCAGGGTGTCCTATGTGTATCAAGATAAGGATCCGTCAGTTCTGTGTATCAGAGCATAGGTAGTCCATATGATTAGCAATCAGATAAAACCATGGCCCGGGCAAAGTTTAGAAGCTAGTTCTAAACATTCTTTTTAGTTAGATTGCTAATAGAATAGTCAACTGATAATCCCGATAGAGATTTGACGTTTACATCTATATCTCTGGGACTTATCCGGATACCTGTGACGGAGGAATTATACATTTGCCATGACCTCGACCTTATGGTTCAGCGAGATTATCTGTGATCGTCATAATCTACGGGTGGATAGATTATGGACACGAATTAGATTTCGTGACGGATATACCTGAATCTAGAGAGTCTCAATAATGAAACATACTCGTAGAGCACTAGAGCAACATTAATAAATAATATTGATTATTTATAAAGTCGTTTAAAGGTTAAACGCAATATACGTGCAAAAAGGACTAGATAGTCATTTGCCTAATTATTGTGTATTTACATTTAATATTTGATTAATTTAATACACATTAATTAATAGTCAAAATGAGTTATTTGACTTATATCCTAAATGAATATATGTTTTTAATATTTAATGTAAATATTATACACATATTTAATATATTTGTATTTGATTAATTAATTGATTATTTAATTGTTAAATGATTAAATTAATTAAAATATAAATATCTTACATTAGGATATTTGATGTAAATGATATTAGTTTCCTTTGTTGACTTAATTAAAATATCTAATAAAGTTGTTTTTAGATATTTAACCAAGTTGACTAAATGAAATGTTAAATGAAATTGAAATTAATTTTGTTGTATATGCTTGTGAATTTCGGCAATAGGGTTTTTATGCACAAGTAGATATTGTTTTCATTTCATTTTCATTTCATAACCTAATACACTTTACAAGAAACACCATTAAAGAAAACAAAGAAAGCAAGTGAAGGAGAAAAGGAAAAACTCAAAGAAAAGCTTGGATTTTGTAAGTTTTTTCCAAACTACTATTAGAAAGGAATTTGTTCCTTAGGATCTAGGCAACATCTTGTGATGTTCTTAGTTTATTCTTTTCATTATTTCTTGTGCTTTTTATAATGAAATTTGGTTGGAAGTGTTGACATGTGTGATGAAGAAAGCTTGTAACTATTGTAGTTATAAGATTCTTTTAAGGTTTTGGAAACCATGTTGCTAATCTAGAGTTATGACCCACTCTTAAATGACCTAGATTTGATCTTGAGTTGTTTCATTGTGTTGAGACTTGGATTGGATGGAAGGATGATGATTGAAGTAATTGATTTAATGTATTTGGTCTAATTTGTCCTTTGTGGAAATTGAAAAATTAGGGTTCTTAACTAATTCCAAATTTGGGGCTTTTCATATATGTTGTGTATTTGGTGTGTATATGATGCATATAAAGTTTCATGTTCATTGGATTACATTTAGATGTGTTTTGAGACATGAAATGACAAAGTGCACAATTGTGCTCCCTTATGGTCTCTCGGCCTTGTGAGAGAATTTGGGAAATGATTTAGAATCATTCAAAATTGATTAGATCAATTTCGGACTAAAATGGACAAAAAACGAAGCAATGGTAATTTGGTAAATTCACTTGAATATGATTCATTTGAATTTTATTTCATAATTTGATTATTGGAATATTAAATAAATATGTTTATTTAATTAATCCAAGAAAAAGTTTTGAAATCTGAAAAAACGGATTTTCACCGCTTCCGCTGCGTTACCCCGGATTCACCCCCCCTAAAAAACCCTACAAAATGGTATCGAGCGAGTCTGATTCTAGGCACCTAATATGATTAGCC
>SKCR01039192.1:0-88905 GCA_019454045.1 Zanthoxylum bungeanum | reverse complement strand
TAGAGTTGTGCATCATTGGATTGTGAAAAAATTGATTAGATCAAATTTTCCCAAATCCTATGCATGGCCGAATATGAACCCTAGGTTTACTCATGGTAATTTTTGAAATTTGACACTTGGATGTGTTAAATGGCATGAAATGAATATTGAATGTTGATTTAATTGGGTGTTATTTTCTTGCTATTTCCGTGAGATGTATGCATGTTGGAGACTTGATTTTGCTTCAATTTGTGTTGGACATGAATTGGAATAATTAAGCATGATTAATTAGATTAATTAATATTTTGAAAATATTAGATTAATTAATTAGTTGTGTTAATTACACTTAATTTGAATTAATGTAATGTTTGGAATATTATATTAATGAAATTAGTCCCTAAAATAATAATTGGGCTAATATGGTTATATTTGGGCTAATGAGCTTGGTTGGGCCAAGTTTGGTTTTGGACAATTGGGTTGGATCCAATTGGGCCTAAACCATTTCCATAAAAAGTCCAAAATATGATTTGTGCCTTTAATAATTTAATTGGGCCTAATAGGCCAAAATTACTTTTTGGCATAGGGTGATTCCTAAATGGGCCATGCATTATGGGTTTGATCTATAATGTCCAAAAGTCCATGCCTAAAGAATTAATTAAAAGCCTATTGGACCTAATCGAATTGGCATTGGATGCTAAATGGGCCTTTGAGGCCATTTGGATTGGATTTGGAATCCAAGTCTAAAAAGGCACTATAATAAGTGTAATTGTTTAATTTGGAATTAAACTAGAATTAGTATTGAATATAATTAAAATTGGATTTAATATTGTAGTTCGATATAATTCAAGAATACTTACTTTGAGTATTTATTCTTAAACGAGTTGGACTCGCACAAATCAAATTGTTGTATGAACATTGGATGGTCATTAATTAAAGATTAATTAATTGGATTAGATTGATTGACAACCTGATATGTGTGAATATTTAGATGTATTTGTTGAATAATGTATATCGGATGGATATTAGATGGGTGGAACAATTTTGGAAATTGTTGTAATATGATATTTATTTGAAATTGGACCTGTGTGTCCAGCCTATCACCTCTCATTCTCATTGTATTTCTCTTCTCACTAATTCCCCTCAATGTAAATGAGGTTTCATATAGTGTTATGTAATTGGGTTTTAGAAGAATGTATAGTGCTAGCGGGAGAGGGAAGAGAGAGAGATTTGTTATAGGAACAAATTGTATTATATATCCATTCGCATATCATTATTAAATTTATCGCGCCTTATTATGCTTTTAGAATGCATGTTTAAGGGTGTATGATGAGACCTAATTAAAGATAAAAAAAAATTGGTTGCCAATTTATGAAAATGCCATCACATTTAATATTATGTGTTTCCTTCCATTGAGTGGTTCTCTCTTAAGATCCAAGATTGACTTTTATTTGTTGGCCAAAGTCAAGATCATTGTCTATCGCGGATGAGTTTGAACCATGAAAGATTTGTTAACATCGCATGTCTTGGGCAGTTGTGACTTGTTGGCTAAAGTCAAGATCATTGTCTATCGCGGATGAGTTTGAACCATGAAAGCTTTGTTAACACCGCATGTCTTGGGCAGTTGTGAATTGTTGGCCAAAGTCAATGTCACTTCTGTACATCGACTTGGATTACGAAGCTTTCCCACTGTCAATGGGTCGCCCTTAACTGGAATCATTAAGCTTGTTGAGCCAAAGCTAAGACTTAGTTGATTCAGAGGAAACAGGTTAGGAAATATATTGGATATATGTTTTAGACTTGGATGTCTACCTACCGGATCTAGGAATTGGATGGGATCCAATTGATCTTAGAGATCTACCTAGTTAAGTTTTATACAGCTTGTTGGCCAAAGTCAAGATTATGTATTATTTAACGGGATCCTAGCCCACTAGGAAACTAGGTTTCTCGAGTACTCAACGGAGGGTTAGAGGCTCGCCGAAAAATAGTGGGATGCAAGTATTAAATTTGCAATTTCATTTAATACTCGCTATTGCTCGCTCTTTTATTATAATTTCTCGTTATTTTATATATATTAGTTGGACTAATATTATTTTATTGCTTTCTTTGAACAGTTAGACTGTACTCAAAACTACTCCATTTGTAGTTGGTTATATAGTTGGACTATAGTAACCATTGCATTTTGAGTGTACCTCAAATCATTGATTGGATAGTTGGACTATAGCAATCAAGATGGCTGGAAAGATTAGCGTTAGGGACATAATCATGGGCGAGAATGTCTTTAACGGCGCAAATTTTCCAGATTGGGAGATGAATCTCAGGATAGTCCTGGGAGCCGAGAAGTTGCTCTATGTTATAGAGAGACCTCTCGGGCCTGAGCCCGGACTTGAGCGACCAGTTGATCATGAGCTTTGGAAGACTCATCGAGATGATAACTTTACTGCTCAATCTATTATGCTTGCTGCAATGACTCCTCAATTTCATCATAAGAACAAATGATCGGATCTTTATAATATGATGTTGAAATTGAAGGACCTTCATAGATCTAATCCAAGATCTTAGAAGTATGAATTGCAAAATAAGCTCTTTCGATCGCGTATGTCAGAGGGTACATCTGTTGAACACTATGTGTCGCAGATGATTTTACTGACATCAAACAGCTAGGTCAACTGGCATTACCTTCGAGGCCGAGACTTCTATAGATTTGATCTTACAGTCTCTGCCCGATTGCTGGGGCAGGTTCATCATGAACTATAATATGTTGAACCATGAGAAGACTCTTTGAAAGTTGATGACTATGATGAAAGAAGCAAAGCCAGAGCTTCTTAAGGGCAAGAAGCGCGAGGCGCATCTTACTTCGACATCCCAGAAGGCCAAGGTTTGGCCGAAGGCTTCCGGGGGTGTGAAGAAGAAAAAGAAAAAGGGCAAGGCTAAATCTTCACAATCTTCTGGGAAGACGAAGGACATATCCCAAGACCTTTGCCTATATTGTTGTAAACGAAGTCATTGGAAGTGTGACTGTCTTATGTACAAGGCGGACTTGAAGGAAGCGAGGGCAGGCAAGGCTCCGGCTTCAGGTATGTTTGTTATTGAAATAAACATGTCCACTACTGGTTTTAAAAATTGGATTTTTGATTCTGGATGTGATACTCACATATGTACTGATGTGCAGGATCTGCAGATTAGCAGGAGACTGGCTTCAGGTGAGATCGACCTACGAGTCAGAAATGGGACGAGAGTCACTGTTTTGGCTGTTGGCACATATATTTTGAATCTGCCCTCGAGGCATGTACTAACATTAGGGGACTGTTATTTTGTACCTAGTTTGACTAGGAATATCATCTCTGTATCTAGTTTGACCTGATGCGGGTATACCTTTATATTCAGGAACAATGGGTGTTTTGTATATAAATATGACATTTTGATATGTACAGTAGATGTTAATAATGGTCTTTATATTTTGAATATAAATGAATCTCAAACATATAACATGACAAACAAAAGGCTCAAATTGAGTAAAACATATGAGAATTATTTATGGCATTGTCGTCTGGGACACATTAACAAGACTCGTATATCTACACTTTGGAAGAATGGATACTTGGACCGATTTGATCATAATTCATATGATGTTTGTGAATCTTGTTTATTAGGCAAAATGCCTAAAACATCTTTTAGTGGAAAACGTGTACGTGCCACCGAACTGTTAGCCCTCATTTATAGTGACATATACGGGCCCATGTCTAGCCAAGCTAGAGGTGGAAATGAATACTTCGTAACCTTTACGGATGATGCATCGCGTTATGGTTATGTGTATCTTATGAAACACAAGTCAGAAACTTTTGAGAAATTTAAAAAGTTTCGACACGAAGTAGAAAAATAGACCGGCAAAAGTATTAAAACATTGTGTTCGGACCATGGTGGAGAATACTTAAGCAATGATTTTCAAAATTACTTGAAAGAATATGGTATTCTTTCACAATGGACTCATCTCGGAACACCTCAATTGAACGGTGTGTCCGAACGGAGAAACCGAACATTGTTGGACATGGTAAGGTCAATGATGAGTCACACAAAGCTACCAATTTCCTTCTGTGGATACGCATTAAACAATGCAATACTTATTTTGAATAAGGTTCCGTCAAAGTCTGTTGGACAGACTCCATATGAAATTGACAGGAAACAAACCGGGTTTCTCATTCCTGAATATGAGGAAGCGATTCAAGTTATCGACTCCGCTTTATGGCAAGAAGCTATGAATTCCGAAATGGATTCCATTTATACCAACCAAGTTTGGACACTGGTTGATGCACCAGAAGGCATTAAGCCTATTGGTTGTAATAGGTCTTCAAAAGAAGACAAACATGGATGGCAACACACAAAGCTAGGCTTGTTGCGAAAGGTATCGTCAACGACATGGTGTCGATTACGATGAAATTTTTTCACATGTTTCCATGATTAAATCCATTCGGATAATGCTTGTTATTGCTGCATATTTCGATTATGAAATATGGCAGATGGACGTCAAAACCGCTTTTCTTAACGGAAACCTTTTGGAGGATTTTTATATGGAACAACCTGATGGTTTTGTCATGCCAAGACATGCAAACAAGGTTTGTAAGTTAAACCGATCCATTTATGGATTAAAGAAAGCATCACGTTCTTGGAACCAACATTTTGATGAGATCATAAAAGAATATGCTTTCATTCAAAACGAAGATGATTCTTATGTATATAAGAAGGTTAGTGGGAGCGCACTGACATTCATTGTCCTATATGTTGGTGATGTATTGCTTATTGGCAATGACATTCCCATGCTACAATCGGTGAAAGCTTGGTTTTCATTAAAATTCTCCATGAAAGACCTAGGAGAAGCAGCCTTTATTATGGAAATAAGGATCTACCGGGATAGATCTATAAAGCTGCCCGCACTCTCCCAGAGCTCGTACATTGACAAAGTGTTGAAGAGATTCAACATGGATCAGTCCAAGAGGGGGCTGCTTCCGGTGTCACATGGCATCTCTCTATCTAAGGACATGTGTCCTAAAACTAAAGATGAGAGAGATGCAATGATTCAGATCCCATATGCTTCAGTAGTCAGATCGATCATGTACGCCATGATATGTACGCGACCTGATGTCTCATATGCTTTGAGCATGTGCAGTCGCTATCAGGCCGATCCAGGTGAAGGTCACTGGATTGCTCTAAAGAACATCCTTAAGTATCTTAGACGAACTAAAGATGCTTTCTTAGTCTATGGGGAAGGAGAAATTGAGGTGACTGGGTTCGCCGATGCAAGTTTCCAAACCGATAAAGACGACTCTAAGTCGCAATCAGGGTACATATTTTGTTTGAACAACGGAGTAGTGACCGGTGCGAAATCACACGCGTATAACGCAAGCGCACGTATCATTCAAGTAGTATAAAAAGTATCGATCCCACGAGGACTTAAAACCTTTTTTCAATTTATAAAGTTAAATGTTTACAAGTATCTAATGGATTGATTGTTTGATTGGGTGGTGACTTTAAACTTAAAACAAGTAAATGAAATTTCTTGAAAGTAGATTGAAGAAAATTCGAATTTATAAAACTATCCAGGGTTGTGAATCCTTCTAATATCTTTTTAAGAGATGAAGTGGTTATTTTACATTTGTGTAATATATTGGTTTATTAACCTGGAACACAAAATTATGTAAAAGTCTCTTCCGATGGTCAAATACAAATACCTAGTATGACCCAATTAATGATATTCCTATGTTAAGTTCCAATTATGGCTACCCCCGCCCGACATGTATATTCTTATCCTGTAAGGAAATCTATTAAAGGGTTATATATCCTCAAGGAAGATCGTGGGCTATTGAGTCTAAGGTCTTTAACCTAAAATCTATTTTCTAAGTTTATTTTAAGTTTACCAGTTCAATTTTATTAATGGCCAGTTAATAAAAAGCATTATGATTAAGGCTCAATAAATAAACCTTTATATTACCCAAACTGTAATTTAACCCCTTATAAACCGGTGATATTAGATTTCATCACAACCCCAGATAACTGGCTTAGTTACGATACATATTTACGGGTAGTAAAAACTTAAATAAAAGAAAAGACATAAAGTAAATGCTGGAAAATAAATACTGAAAAGTAAATTGCTGAAAAGTAAATAAAGTAAAAGTACAATAAAAGAAAATGCTGAGGTAAAAGGATCCACTTTTATTACTTCTATTTTAGATATCTCCCTTAATATAATATATTAACTTTGCATGATAATTACCAACCAGCCATATAGGCGGTATCCATATTAAGTCAAATTAATAATTAATTACCAACCGACCAATGAGGCGATATATAGTTTAGTTAGGTTAAAACCAATTTAAATAATTACCAACCGACCAATATGTCGATATCCTCCTTAAGTCAGGTTTTAACTAGTTTATATGTTATAATTAAGGGAGATTAATCTAAATATTAGTAATAAAAGTTTTACCTTTTACCCCAGCAAATGGGAGTTACCTCCTCATTACTGAAAAGTAAAAACTGAAAATTAAAGAAAGAAAAGTATTGTGCGTAAAAGTAAATTGCGGAAAGTAAAAACTGAAAAGTAAATAAAAGAAAGTGCGAAAGTGGAAATTAATTACTGAAAGCTGTAAATAAACAAACAAGATACAATCTTATTAGTATTCTTAAGGAATTCCTTAGAAGAAATTATGAATTTACAAATGAAATGGCTTGCTATTTATAGGCAAAATTTTGCCTCCATCAAATCATCTATCAAATGCTCCACCAAATCCATTATTAATTGCTCCACTAATTACTCCACCAAATCCATTATTAATTGTTCCACTAATTTATATCTTGTTTGGTGGTGATTTGATAATTTTTATAATTTATTTATTTATTTATTTATTTATTTGCTTTGAAAATGACTTTAATAATTATACATAACACACTTCTGGATGTTTCATCAATTTCGGTCATGAAATATTCCGAATTCGAAAATATTTTGTTCTTCAAAGTTGTATATCATTGAGTCTTCTTTAATATGGAACTTGAATCAGCGCAATCCGATATTGGAGTAAAACGTTACGCCCAAAATACGACAGATGCGCAAAATTGGAATTTCCAAAACTGCACTTCGTTAAAACACCCTTTCAAGTTTCCAATCTCTAAAATTAGTATGTCAAGTCCAATATTTGCCCTTATTTAACCCATATTTCATCCTAAATGATTTCATTGAGTCCCAATATTATTTTATCTGCAAAATAAACTAAAACATATTAAAACGTTCATCAACCCCGAGAAACTAAACAAAATATTCAGTAAAAGGGTGGTAAATATTGATATATTTTCCGCTCATCACACCCCTAAACCTAACATTTTGCTAGTCCTCGAGCAAAAAAACAAAATAAAATACAAGAAACAATTAAAATTAAACTAAGCCACTTTCGTAGGGATCACGGTTGAATTTAGCGTATGCAACAAGTCTTTAAACCGCTATGTGTCCCTAGTGGACGAGTTGTAGTCTCGTGAGGGTTTGCAGCGACGATACCCACAAACGTTTTACAAAAGTAAAAAGATAATAAAACTAATGCACACAAAAGCAAAAAGACAAGAGAAAAGAGAATAAAGAAGTTAGTGACTAAACAAATGAAACATCTAATCCAAGTCAATAGTTGTTTTGTTTCATTCTAAATTACCGAATAAGTAAATTCTCTGATTATTTTTACCATTCTCCATATACATAGTCAAAAAAAATATTAATCAACTCATTTTTCCCACAATAGTCACAAGTGCAGTTGAAAAGAGAGTAATATTTTTGTCCTAAAGTTATATCAGAATTCACACATTTTTTTAAGCAATGGAATAATTTTTTTTTGATTTTTCTGAATTTTTTTCTTGATTTTTTTTTATTTATATACAATATCTTCCATCTATGTAATTCACACATTTTTTTAAGCAATGGAATAATTTTTTTTTGATTTTTCTGATTTTTTTTTGATTTTTTTTTATTTATATACAATATCTTCCATCTATGTAGCGAGCTTTGGGTCAGTGACTCCCAAACCAGTTGGCTTTAGGGCACTAGGTGTTAAGACACCCCTACAGACTTAATTACTCAGACTTCAGATATATATATATATTATATATATATATATATATATATATATATATATATATTTTTTTTTTTTGCAACATCTTTGATCCATGTAGTGAGCTTTGGGCCAGTGACTCCCAAACCAGTTGGTTTTAGGGCACTAGGTGTTAAAACACCCTTACAGACTTAATAACTCGGATCTCGGACGTGTTTTTTTTTTTACTCCATCTTTTTTTATAGATGCTTCCTCCAATTAAACTAGAGCAATAAATATTTCAAACTTTTCAATTACAGCTCATGTTTGTATGTTACCATATATGCTGATAATACTTGTCAACTCCGCATATGAAATTCATTTTAGTCAGTTTTATGGAGAATTCACAAATTAAATAATTTAAAAGGAAATAAACAAAAATTAACTTGTTCCGAAATACGTCTCAGGAATGGAAATTCCTTACACAGCTATCTCACACCAATTTCACCTGATTAATCAAATAAAAACACAAAAATACAAAATATTTTTTTGTTTTTTGTAAAAATTTTCAAAATTTTTTTTGGCTTTTTCGTAAAATTTTGACTAAAAATAAAACAATAAAAATAAGATACAATTTATCTATTCTCCTCCTCCAAACCTAAATGAGACATTGTCCACAATGTCTTAAATAATAGAAGAATAGTTTAGAAAACCGTACCTGGTTAGCTGAAATTCTACATCTAAATGAAAAGTTAAAGGTTAAGATCCAGATTTATCTGACGCCTCTTACCACGATCATTATCGGACCAGTTTATCTTGGAAAGAATGGGGTCAATTTGAGGTTCAAAGGCTAAGATTTGGTCAATTAAATCTGGGGTAGTTCTGGCAGTAAAGAGGAGTTATTTTACAGGCTTTGACACGAACCCATTTCTCCAGGCATCATCAAGAAACACACAAAGAAAATCATAAAATCCATCAACATTGTACAGTCCAAGCGGTTTTTGGTGTATGTTCAAGTTTGCCCAAGCCTCCTGTCAAAGCAATAAAAGCATCAGCACGGTTAATCATCTCTACTAGTCGTTCAGACATACCTGGCACGATTAGTTCCTCGCCGTTTGATGATCCAATAAGATTCGCCTCCGCCAAGGGTTTTGGGATGATTCCCAAGACTTGACTGCCTCCATCCTGTACAGCCTTTGAAACGATCCCCATTAGTCCAAGATTTCCACCGCCATATACTAAGTGCATATTCCTTGCAGCAATGACTAGACCCAATTCTTGTGCCGTTGTTACGTATTCTGGTTTAACACCAACACGGGTACCGCAAAACACACAGATGTTTTCAACCCGTCTTCTTAAAGTGGCTTCCATATTTTTGTGTTTCTTTTTTCAGCTCTGGATGCCTTCAAGAAGGCAATGATGAGTTGAATTTATAGAACCTGAAAAGGGTGAGTAATAATAGCACAAGTATCTTCCAAAGGACGATTAGTGGCAAATTAGTAAATCGTGAAAGGTCAAAAAAGTACCTGGATCATGTCGGAGAAAATAACAAAACAAACCACAATTATTAAGAAAAGACAAAGAGATATAATATTTACAATAATGTAACGGCTTGAATGACGTCTATGCGTCAGAGACAAGCTTCCCATCCAATTTTCTTATAAATTGGCAAACATGGTCTTTTAGAGTCAGATTCTCGAGACTTAACTGTTTTCTTTCTTTTCGAAATTGTGTATGTATCTTGCGAATGGCTATATGAACATATCCACTGGGATGCGTCTAAAAAGTCGAAGATATATCATCTAAAGACTCCTTACTCAAGCCATCCCTATTGAATTTAATTTTATCTTCGCGATTATCAGATACCATTCCTAAAGAACGACAACGAGTATTGCAATTCCCGCTTGCACATTTGTAAGAAACACCCATTTGCTTAGCTCTACGTTTCTTTGCATAGGTGCTTCTTCCAAAACCAGGCAAATAAGAATTATAAGAATCAGAATACTCACCTGCTAATCGGACCCGTGCTTCAATTACCCAACGAATGTCATTAGGAATACCTTTGATCATCAGAAGTCTCATCAGTTCCAAGCGAGTTTTGTAGAATTTCATCAGAGAATTTTGAGGGAGAGAAAGAAATTGCTTGTGAATATTTGCGAGAGCTTCTTCCATCTTGAAATGACTTCACCTGCAAAAACTAACACATAAAATAAAACACACCAAATCACAATATATACACAAATTGCATGGGTTGCCTCCCAACTAGAGCTAAGTTTAATGTCGTCAGCTAGACATGATTTACCGAACGTTAGGCTGGATCTGAAAGTGTGACACTTTCTTTTTGTCGCTCAAATGATTCTCCCCAGTAGTGCTTGACACGCTGGCTGTTAACCTTGAATGTGTTGCTCGACTTGGGATTGTATATCTCAATAACTCCGTAGGGTAACACATGCGTAATCACAAATGGACCTGACCATTTTGATTTCAGCTTTCCAGGAAAAAGTTTCAACCTTGAATCCTACAACAACACTTGCTGCCCTGGTTCCAATTGTTTGCGCACTATTTTTTTATCATGCCATCTCTTGGTCTTTTCTTTGTACAGTTTGGCATTTTCATAAGCTTGTAGGTGAAATTCCTCCAATTCGTTGAGTTGTGAAGTCTTTTCTCTCATGCAGCTTGTGGATCAAGATTCAACTTCTTCAGTGCCCAGTACGCCTTATGTTCAAGCTCAAGTGGCAGATGGCATGCTTTTCCATACACCATTTGATATTGGGACATACCAATAGGTGTCTTGTAAGCTGTCCGGTAAGCCCATAATATGTCATCTAGTTTTTTAGACCAATCTTTCCTTGTTGATCCAACGGTTCTTTCCAAGATTCGTTTGATCTCCCTGTTTGAAACTTCAACTTGCCCGTTTTACTGTGGATGATAGGCTGTGGCAACCTTATGAGTAACTCCGTATTTGGATAAGAGTGCATCGAAGTATCTGTTGCAGAAATATGAGCCACCATCGCTGATAATTGCATGAGATGTTCCGAAGCGATTGAAAATATTCTTTTTCAGGAACCTGATCACCACTTTTGAATCATTGGATGGCAGTGCAATCACTTCAACCCTTTTGGAGACGTAGTCTACTACAACCAGTATGTACAGGTTTCCGAATGATGGAACAAATGGTCCCATAAAATCAATACCCCATACATCAAATATCTGTACTTCCAGAATGTTTTGCAAAAGTCCTTCATTTCTTCTGGAAATATTTCTCGTTCTCTGGCACATGTCACATTGAAGAGCAAATAAATAAGCATCTTTAAAAAGAGTGGGCCAGAACAAACCTGATTGTAGGACTTTGGCTGTATTTTTGTTTCCACTGAAATATCCGCCGTAAGGTGATGAATGGCAATGCTGCAGGACACTATTTACCTCCTCTTGTGGAACACACCGTCTCAATAATTGATCCGCACAGTATTTGAACAGGTACGGCTCATCAAGACAAAATGCTTGACTTATTTGAAGAATTTCTTCCGTTGCTGAGTTGTCCATTCCAACGGCCATTTTCCAGAAACTATGTAGTTGACATAGTCAGCACCAAGGGACTTCCTGCTGTTTCATGGAAAATAGCTATTCATCTGGAAAAGTTTCTTTGATTTTCAATTCTTTGCCAGTTGTTTCTCCATTCTCGAGCCTTGATAAATGATCTGCCATCTGATTTTCTGTTCATTTCCTGTCTCTGATCTCCACATCAAATTCTTGAATAAGAAGTATCCAACGGATCAATCTGGGCTTGGCATCTTTCTTCGCGATCAGATACTTTATTGTTGAATGATCTGTGTAGACCACCACCTTGGGACCTAACAATAAGATCAGAATTTGTTAAAAGCGAACACAACTACAAGCAACTCATTTTCAGTGGTTGTGTAGTTGAGTTGAGCTTCATTCAGAGTTCTACTGGAGTAGTAAATGGCATGGAAAATCTTTGCTTTGCGTTGTCCCAAAACAGCACCTACAGTAAAATCACTAGCATCACACATCACCTTAAATGGAAGGGTCCAGTCTGGTGCTACTATGATGGGGCAGAGACCAGCTTATGTTGTAGGATCTTAAAGGCTTCATGGCATTCTTTGGTGAAGTTGAAAGGCACATCTTTCTCCAGAAGATTGCAAAGAGGTTTTGCAATTTTTGAGAAGTCTTTGAGCCAGCATGTCTGAGAAAACTTTGAATTCCTTTGATAGATGCGGGTGGAGGTAATTTTTCAATTGTCTCGATCTTTGATTTGTCTACCTCGATTCCCTTTTGTGAGATCCGATGTCCAAGAACAATGCCTTCCTGCACCATGAAGTGGCATTTCTCCCAGTTGAGTACCAGGTTGGTATCTTCGCATCTTTGTAATACCTATTCCAGATTTTGCAAGCAGTGGTCAAAAGAATCTCCAAACACAGAGAAGTCATCCATGAAAACCTCCATACTCTGCTCCAGCATGTCTGAGAAGATGGCCATCATGCAACGTTGAAATGTGGCAGGTGCATACATAATCCAAATGGCATTATGCGGAAAGTAAAAGTACCTAGGGACATGTAAAAGTGGTTTTCTCTTGATCTTCTAGGGCAATGGTAATCTGATTGTACCCCGAATATCCATCCAGAAAGCAATAGTACTCATGTCCCGCCAGTCTGTCTAACATCTGATCAATGAATGGCAGTGGAAAATGGTCATTCCTTGTTGCTTTATTCAGTTTTCCGTAGTCCATGCATACTCTCCATCCAGTCATTGCTCTTGTTGGAATCAGCTCGTTCTTTTCATTTGTGACTATAGTAATTCCTCTTTTCTTTGGTACTCACTGCATAGGACTCACCCATGTGTTATTTGAGATAGGGTAAATAATGCCAGCATCCAACCATTTGATGATTTCTTTCTTCACGACCTCCTTCATTATTGGATTGAGTCTCCGTTGATGCTCCACTGTGGGTTGTACTCATCATTCATCAGAATCTTATGCATGCAAAATGATGGACTAATGCCTCGAATGTCTGCTATAGTCCAGCCAATGGCTTTCTTGTGTTCCCGTAATACTCTCAGCAACTTTTCTTCATGCTTCAATGTTAGCGAAGAAGAAATAATCACAGGTAATTCAGAAGAGTTTCCAAGAAATGCGTACCTGAGATGGCTAGATATTAACTTCAAGAAATAATCACAGGTAATTCAGAAGAGTTTCCAAGAAATGCGTACCTGAGATGGCTAGATATTAACTTCAGCTCCAGCTGTAGTGGTTCTTCAATTGAGGGCTTGATTTGATCTTTCTTCAGAAGTTCCAGACTTTCCACTGGTGGTGTCGATTTGAATCGGAATGGCTTGACAAGATAGTTGATACATTCCAGAATTTCAGCATCTAGCTCGCTATCAGTCATGTTGGTGATGCAAGCTTTAAGTTTGTCTGTGGGAATTGTATCAATATCCTGAACGATATTATCAACAACATCAATTCTGAAACATTCTTCTTCCTTTTCATCGCTCGGGAATTTCATGGCTTTGAAAATATTGAAAGTAACTTCTTGGTCCTGCACTTTCATAGTTAGTTCTCCTTTTTGCACATCAATCATAGTTTGACCTGTAACCAAGAATGGTCTCCCAAGGATGATAGGTATATCTTTGTCTTCTTCCATGTCAAGGATAATAAAATATGCTGGGAGAATGAGTTTGTCAACTTTGACCAGCACATCTTCAACTACATCTCTTGAAAATGCGAGCGTTCGATCAGCAAGTTACAGAAAGACTGAGGTAGGCATTGCTTCTCCGATTTGTAGTTTCCTGTAAATAGAAAAAGGCATTAAATTAACACTTGCACCTAAATCAAATAAAGCCTTACCAATATAATGTTCTCCAATGGTGCAAGGAATTGTGAAACTGTCAGGATCTTTCAACTTCGGGGGAAGTTTCCTCTGAATGATGGCGCTGCATTCCTCCGTCAATGCTATTGTCTCGTAATCTCCCAATCTCCATTTTCATGAAAGAATGTCTTTCATGAATTTGACATAGTTGGGCATTTCTTCCAAGGCTTCTGCAAATGGAATGTTGATATGCAGCTTTTTGAATACCTCCAAGAATCGAGCAAACTGTTTATCCAATTTTTTTTTCTGGAGTCGTTGAGGAAAATGTGGAGGTAAAGTGATTCTTTCTTGATCTTTTTCCTTTGCTTCTTTTTCCTCCATCTGTGGAACTGCATCTTTTGGAACTTCTTCAATGGTTGCCTTGATTCCAACATCTTTGTTGATTTCAGTACCGCTTTTCAAAGTAATGGCTTGAAATTGCTCCTTCCCTCGGTTCCTTGGATTTGGTTCTGTGTTACTGGGAAGATTTACTGGCGGTCTGTAACTCTGAGCATTGGCCAGTTGTCCCATTTTATTTTCCAGTGCTTTAATAGAGTCTGAATGGCTTTGATTCAATGCTACTTGATTTTGAACCATAGCTGCTAAAGCATCGTATTTTGCTTCTTGCTTCTTCAACTGGGCCAGTACTTCTGTTATTCCTGGTTCTTTTTCATGCTTCTGGCTTTTATTTGGTTGTTGGAATCTAGGTGGTGGGTAGTTCTTTTACCCTGAATTATTGCTCCATGCGAAATTGGGGTGATTCCTCCACCATGGGTTATAGGTGTTGGAATATGGATTGTTCCCATGTCTGTTGAAATTGTTGACATAGTTCACTGTCTCTTCTTGTTGGTTGTGAGATTCTGACTCAAGTACTCCTCCAAATGGTGAACTTGTGGATCCACTATTAACTTTCATGTTAAGAGTTTCCAGATTTTTGCAAATCACATCCAGCTTGGAATTCAGTGCTGTGTTGGCTCCAACTTCATAAATTCCTGCAATTCTTTGGATAATGCTCTTTTTTGTTGGCCATAAAGAATTGTTGTTGGCCATTTCTTCAATTAAGTCCCAGGCCTGATCTTCTCATTTTGCCATCAAAGCTCCTCCAGCAGTAGCATCAATTGTGGTTCTCATTATTACAGAAAGTCCATTGTAGAATGTTTGGACTTGTAGCCACTTTGCGATCTCATGATGAGGACATTTCCAGAGTAAATCTTTGAATCTTTCCCAAGCTTCGCCGAAGGATTCTGAATCTTGTTGCATGAAGGATGTGATATCATTCCTCAACTTTGCAGTTCTGGCTTGTGGAAAGTACTTTGCAAGGAATTTGGTGGCTAGAGTGTTCCAAGTTGTGATGGACCCTGCTGGTAACGAATGTAGCCAAGCTTTAGGGAATATGGAAAAACCCGCAGTCTCATTGCTTCTTCAGCTGCTCGGTTGTAATTGAAAGTACCGCAAACTTCCAAGAAGTTGCTGATGTGGACATTAGGATCTTTAGTTGCATTTCCCCAAACTGTACTGACTGTTGAATCATCTGGATGCATGTTTTGATGCCACCCGCATTTTCTGGTAAGGGAGGAAGTACAATACAGGAAATAAGTCCGTCAACCACCAGAATGGTTTTGTATCGAATGGGAATTGGTGGTGCAACGTTCAAAGGCTCAGGTTCCATGTTAATGATTGCTTCTTGGCCTTCTCGCCTTTCCCTTCTCAACTATTTGATGGTTCTTTCAATCTCTGGGTCAAGCGGTCGAAGTTCAAAGCTTCTGGTTCGTCTCATGTAGTGTTTGAGAACCTGAAACACAATAAAACAAAAACAATAAGTAAAAAGAAAATTAGATACAAGTAAAGGTATCTAACCTCAAAATTAATAGTGAAAGATAAATAAGTCCTCGGTAACGGCGGCAAAAACTTGACCGGCGTAATCACACGAGTATAACGCAAGCGCACATATCTTCAAGTAGTATAAAAAGTATCGATCCCATGAGGACTTAAAACCTTTTGTTATCAATTTATGAAGTTAAATATTTAAAAGTATCTAATGGATTGATTGTTTGATTGGGTGGTGACTTTAAACTTAAAAAAAGTAAATGAAATTGCTTGAAAGTAGATTGAAGAAAATTCAAATTTATAAAACTATCCAGGGTTGTGAATCCTTCCAAAATCTTTTTAAAAGATGAAGTGGTTATTTGACATTTGTGTAATATATTGGTTTATTAACATGGAACACGAAATTATGTAAAAGTCTATTCCGATGGTCGAATACAAATACCTAGTATGACCAATTAATCATATTCCTATGTTAACGAAGTTATCTGAATTCATTAAGATTAAGTTCCAATTATGGCTACCCCCGCCCGACAAGTATATTCCTATCCTGTAAGGAAATCTATTAAAGGGTTATATATCCTCAACGAAGATCGTGGGCTATTGAGTCTAAGGTCTTTAACCTAAAATCTCTTTTCTAAGTTTATTTTAAGTTTACCAGTTCAATTTTATTAATTGCTAGTTAAAAAAAGCATTAGGATTAAGGCTCAATAAATAAACATTAATATTACCCAAACTGTAATTTAACCCCTTATAAACCGGTGATATTAGATTTCATCACAACCCGAGATAACTGGTTTAGTTACGACACATATTTACGGGTATTAAAAACTTAAATAAAAGAAAAGACATAAAGTAAATGCTGAAAATTAAATACTGAAAAGTAAATTGCTGAAAAGTGAATTGCTAAAAAGTAAATTGCTGAAAAGTAAATGCTGAAAGTAAATTGCTGAAAAGTAAATAAAGTAAAAGTACAATAAAAGAAAATGATGAGGTAAAATGATTCACTTTTATTACTTCTATTTTAGATATCTCCCTTAATATAATATATTAACTTTGCATGATAGTTACCAACCAGCCATATATGCGGTATCCATATTAAGTCAAATTAATAATTAATTACCAACCGACTAATCAGGCGGTATCCAGTTTAGTCAGGTTAAAACCAATTTAAATAATTACCAACCGACCAATATGGCGGTATCTTCGTTAAGTCAGGTTTTAACTAGTTTATATATTATAATTAAGGGAGATTAATCTAAATATTAGTAATAAAAGTTTTACCTTTTACCCCAGTAAATGGGAGTTACCTCCTCATTACTGAAAAGTAAAAACTGAAAATTAAAGAAAGAAAAGTATTGTGCGTAAAAGTTAATTTCGGAAAGTAAAAACTGAAAAGTAAATAAAAGAAAGTGCGAAAGCGAAAATTAATTACTGAAAGCTGTAAATAAACAAATAAGATACAATCTTCTTAGTATTCTTAAGGAATTCCTTAGAATAAAGTATGAATTTACAAATGAAATGACTTGGTATTTATAGGCAAAATTTTGCCTCCATCAAATGCTCCACCAAATCCATTATTAATTGCTCCACTAATTGCTATCTTGTTTGGTGGTGATTTGATAATTTTTATTATTTATTCATTTATTTACTTTGAAAATGACTTTAATAATTACACATAACACACTTTTGGATGTTTCATCAATTTCGGTCATGAAATCTTCAAAATTCGAAATTATTTTGTTCTTCAAAGTTGTAGATCTTGAGTCTTCTTTAATTTGGAACTTGAATCAGCTCAATCCGATATCGGAGTAAAACGTTATGCCCAAAATACGACAGATGCGTAAAACTGGAATTTCCAAAACTACACTTCGTTAAAACGCCCTTTCAAGTTTCCAATCTCCAAAATTAATATGTCAAGTCCAATATTTTCCCTTATTTGACCCATATTTCATCATAAATGATTTCATTGAGTCCCAATATTATTTTATCTGCAAAATAAACAAAAACATATCAAAACGTTCATCAAACTCGAGAAACTAAACAAAATATTAAGTAAAAGGGGCGGTAAATATTGATATATTTTCCGCTCATCAAGCAGTGAGCTGGAAATCTTCCAAGCAAGAGACTGTTGCCGATTCAACAACAGAAGCGGAATATATTGCTGCAGCTGAGGTAGCAAAAGAAGCAGTTTGGATCCGTAAATTCCTAATTAGATTAGCAGTAGTTCCGTTAGCAGCTGAGCCCGTACCTTTGTATTGTGATAATAACGGGGCTATAACACAGGCTAAGGAACCACAGTCTCATCAATGATCCAAGCATGTACTTCTACAGTTTCATTTGATTCGTGAGATCATACATCGTGGTGATGTGAAGATCGAAAAGATCGCATCAGATGACAACATTGCAGATCTGCTAACGAAAGCAATATCTCAGTAAAAGTTTGAGCGACTTGTACATAGTTCAGGTGTTAGATACTTGAGTGATTGACTATGAGCCAAAATAGGAGATTGTTGGACAATTATGACCCATAGCATCACTATTTGTATAAGACATTGTGTTTTTGTACAAATTAACTATGTGACAAAAGGAAATTGTTATTTTATCATTATTGTAATTGGATTACTTGGATATATATATAATGATAAAAGTCCACATGGTTAAATCAGATTAATAAGATATGAGACAATATTAATCCACGAACGATTTAATCATTAAATATCACTAGTCGTAGTATTATCAAGACTGGACAATGATAATGCGAAATAGACTAGTATTGCACTTGTGCGCGTTATGGAAGCTTAACAGCATAGTTCTCATATATTTAGGTATTGGATAGTTATGCAAGTGTGATAAGAGGTTCTGTTAGCCGTTGGACCGGGAACAGTTTTGCTCTGGATAGACCCCCTCGGAATCCCATTGGTAGTATTACTATGTGTCTATGGGAATCCAAATCAGGGTAGGTGTATGTGATATTTAATCTGAGACTTGCATCGATATTACTTGCGACAATCAGTTTACTTTGATATTGGTCGTCTCGAGCTTTAACCGGTTCTGTGTACGCCTTTATTGGGTTTACTGAGAATCATAGTGTATTGGATGTGATGTCAAGATGGAGTATCACTTCAATCATATGGAGATGATGGTCACACAGGATACGGTACTAGTACTCTTAAATGCTGCAGTTATCGGGAAAGTATGACTAGGTCATGACTTTCCGATTACAGAGACTAGTTACGCGGGATCCGATATATGCTTCGTATGTGGCAGACACAGAGATAGCCTTAAGCCTAACATGTGACATCCGATGCTGGATCATATTACACATTACATTGTATTACTACGCCTGATACAGATAATATTCCTCGGCAGATATTTCTGGAGAATTGGGTAGGCACGGTGCTTTGCTAGAAGCCAACCATGTCTTGTAAATCGATGAGAACGTGGTATGGGGTACGCACGTGTCGGATAGTCCAACAACCGTATTTACTGCCAACATATCCAGGAATCTCTTGGGTCACTTCCCAAAGATTCACCAATGACATTTGACTCATGTAGAATTAATCTGGGATTAATTGTGAGAGAGAAAATTAATCTGGGATTAATTGCGGTAAGAATTAATCTGGGATTAAATTTGTATAGAAGAGAGAGCGTGATTAATTTAGAATTAATCGATAAAATAATATATCGGATATTTCAATTGAAATTGGATTTCAATACGAAATTAAAATTGGATTTTAATTCGGGCAAACAAATTAATTTGGAATTAATTCATAAGTGACTATCATAATAATTTTGCTAGGCATAATTATTTAATTAAATTGGATTTAATTATGTCACGACGGCGAATTAGTTGTGTGTTGGAGTAGCTAACTTAAATTTGGAATTTCAAAATTGTGGGACCCTTGACTTACATCAATTTTCAAACAAGTTGATATGGGTAGTTGGCATCATTTAATTATCTCCTTTAAATCACACAACAACCAAAGTCAAGTAAACTATTCACTCATCTCATCCCTCTATCTAATTGCCGAAACCCTTCTCTCTTGGAGAGCAAATTTTTGCTTCAAAAATTTGATCAAGGTAGCACTTGGAGAGTCTTTGAAGGTGATAGGGAAACTCACCCAAGAGTTCAAACAACAAATCAAAGCTTGGAGCTTCATCCATTCAAAGGATTTTTTGAAAATTCACCCAACATCATTGTAAGTATTTCTGCAACTCTACTTGATTATTCACACACAAATCATGTTTAGAGATCCTGAGCATGTCTTAGACACACTAACAATTTAAAGTTACAATATGTAACACATGTTTTACTATATGTCAGTCACGCATGATTTAAGGAATTTTAGTGTATGTACATGTTGTATTAAGTCGTGCATGTCTATGTCAAAAGCTTATGGAGATGGTAATATCGTGTCCTACCTGTCACGCCTTGAACATACCGAGATGTGACATATATAATCAAATTTATATTTTTGTGGACGACATTCATAAAATTGCCTTCATATGTCTAGGGGCTTTAGAATGTTTCAAGTGGGTAGTCATGTCATTCGTGTTGGACAATTATGACCCATAACATCACTATTTGTACAGAACATGGTGTTGTTGTACAAATTAACTATGTGACAAAGGAAATTGCTGTTTTATCATTTGTAATTGGATTACCGGGATATATAAATGATAAAAGTCCTTATGATTAGTTCCGGATTAATAAGATATGAGACAGTATTAATCCACTAAGGTTTAATCATTAAAATATCCCTAGTCGGAGTATTATCGAGATTGGACATCAATAATGCGGAATAGACTAGTATTGCACTTGTACGTCTTATGGGATCATAACGGCATAGTTCTCATATATTTGGGTATTGGATACTCATGCAAGTGTAATATGAGGTTGTGTTTACCGATGGTACGGAAACAGCTTCGCTCTGGATAGACCCCTTGGAATTCCATTGGTAGTATGACTATGTGTCTATGGAAGTTCGAATCAGGGTAGGTTTATTTGGTCTTAGCCTGAGACTTGCACCGCTAATACTTGTGACAATCAATATACTTTGGTCTTGGTCGTACAGGGCTTTAACAGGTTCTGTGTACGCCTCTTCTGGGTATATTGAGAATCGTAGTGTATTGGGTGTGATGTCAAGATGGAAGTATCACTCCAGTCATAGTGGAGATGATCACGTAGGATACGGAACTGGTGCTCTTATATGCTGCAGCTATCGAGATAATATGACAAGGTCATAGTTATCCGATTATAGAGACTAGTTACCAGAGATCCGATATGTGCTTCGTACGGGGCAGACACAATTCCAGCCCCAGACCTAGCATGTGACATCCGATACTGGATCGCAATACGCAATACTACGTATACTACGCCTGATATAGATTACATATTCCTTTAAGAATATTTCTGGAGAATTGGGTAGGCACGGTGCTTTGCTAGAAGCCAACCATGTCTTGTAAATCGGTAAAAACGTAGTACTAGGTACGTACGTGTTCGGATAGTCCGACGATCGGATTTACTGCCAACATATCCGGGGATCTCATGGGTCGCTTCCCGAAGATTCACCGATGACGTATAACTCGCACATTATTAATCTGAGATTAATTAATAGAGAGAGAAAATTAATCTATGATTAATTACAGAGATATTTTATGTGGGATAAAATATTATTTAAAGAGAGAGAACGATTAATTTGGAATTAATCGATAAAATAATATATTTGATATATTATACGAAATTAGATTTTGACGCGGAATTAAAATTAGATTTTAATTCGGGCAAACGAGTTAATTTAGAATTAATTCGTTAGGGACGTGAATAGTAATTTTCTAGGCATAATTATTTAATTAAATTTGATTTAATTACGTCGCAACGGAAAATTCGTTAATTCGGAATTAGCGAACCCGAGCCCGATAGTGTTTGCGGGCCCACTCGCATTTCGAATCAATTGGGGCCCACAAGTCACATCACGTGTTACATCATTAGTCCTTTAAGTGATGGATGTCTTGTCACTTTGAGTGATGTGATGTAAGTCACTTGTGATTTATGGTGGTGGTTGGAAGGCTTAAATGCCTTGTACCTTTTTGACTTTGGTTTTTGGTATTTGATTTTTGAAATCAAAACAAAACACAACCAACTCATCACTTCTCTCTTCTCATCTCTTCATCATTCGGCCAAAGGCCATTTTTCTATATTATTTTTCCTTCAATGCCGTGAGCAACACAAGGGAAAATGTAAAGATTTGTTGCAAATTTTCACAAGTGCTAGCACACATTAGGAGTCAAACAAAGGTGATAGGGAAACTCTGAAATTGATTGTTTGAGTATGCTTGAATGATGATAACATAGTGTTATGCATGATCAATTTGATGAAAATTGAATTGGATAATTTTTCCCCAAATAATTTGGCTTGGCCGAATGTATAGAGTGCCCTAAATTTCATGGTAATTTTGTTTTTTGATCATTGGATGAATTGAAAGACATGGGAAATGTTGATTTGTGATTTAATTGGATTAAAATCGAAATCGGACATAAAAACCCTAAATTTCCATGACTTATAAGCATGTAAATGAGTTGATTTTTTGATTCAATAATGTTGGACATGTGTTGATGATGATAAGCATGATTAATTAGTGTAATTGGTATTTTGGAAATGTTAATTTGACTAATTAATTATGGCTAATGCACTTTAGTTGATTAAATTATAATATTTGGAATATTGGAATTTAATTAGTTGGGCTAAATTTGGAATTGGGCTAATAAAGTTGTATTTGGGCTTAATGGGCTTGGTTGGGCCAAGTTTGGTTTAGGTTAATTGGTTGGATCCAATTGGGCCCAAAACCATAACCATAAAGTCCAAATATAAGTAAATGGGCCTTTAGTATTTTAATTGGGCCTAAATTGATTTATGGCATAAGGGTGATTCCTTAATTGGGCTTTGGTATTTGGGTTTGACCCATATTGACCAAAGTCCATGCCTTATAAATTAATTGAAAGCCCATTGGACTTTAATTAAATTGACATTGGATGTTAATTGGGCTTTGAGACCCGTAAAGATTAGATTTAGAATCTAAGTCGTAAAGGCTCATTAATAAAGTGTAATTATTTAATTTAGAATTAAATAAAGAATTAGTATTGAATACAAATTAAATTGGATTTAATATTGTAGTTTGATATAATTCAAGAATTCGTACTTTGAGTACTTATTCTTAAAACGAGTCGGACTCGCGCAAATCAAATTGTTGTTTGAACATTGGATGGTCATTAATTTCAGATTAATTAATTGGATTAGATTGATTGATAACATGCTTTGTGTGAATACATGGATGTGATGTATGAATAATGTATATCAGATGGATATTAGATGGGTGAGGGCAATTTTGGAAATTATTGTAATAAATTTAGAATTTATTAAATTGGACATGCGTGTCCAGCCTATTACCTCTTGATTCTTTGTATTTCTCTTCTCACATATTCCCCTCAATGTAAATGAGGTTTCTTTAGAAGTGTTATGTAATTGGGTAGAAGTAAGATTTGTGCTAGTGGGAGAGAGAAAGTGATAGATTTGTTCTAGGAACAAGTTGTTTTAAATATCCATCCGCATATCATTATTAATTTATTTACGCACTTTACTATGATTTTAGAATGCATGTTTAAGGGTTTATGATGAGACCTTAACAAAGATAATTAATTGGTTGCCAATTACGCGAAAAACCCTCAACATTTATTAAGTGTTTTTCCTTCCATTGAATGATTCATTCTCAAGATCCAAGATTGGCACTGGTTTGTTGGCCAAAGTCAAGACCTTTGTCCATTGCGGATGTGTTTGAATCATGAAGGCTTTGTTCCATATCGCATGTCTTGTCCAAGTTGTGATTTGTTGGCCAAAGTCAAGATCACTTCTTGTCCATCGACATCGATTACGAAGCTTTCCAAAGCCAATGGGTCCCGCTTAACTGGAATCATTAAGTTTGTTGTGCCAAAGCCAATGCTTAATTGATTCAGAGGAAAAATGTTAGGAAATATATTGGATATATTGGCATATATTAGATATGTGTTTCGGACTTGGATGTCCACCTACTGGATCTAGGAATTGGATGAGATCCAATTGATCTTAGAGATCTACCTAGTTAAATATCATACAATTTGTTGGCCAAAGTCAAGGTTGTGTGTTATTTAACGGGATTCTAGCCCACTAGGAAACAAGGTTTCCCGAGTACTCAACAGAGGGTTAGAGGCTCGCCGAAAAATAGTGGGAGGCAAATATTAAATTTGCAATTTCATTTAGATACTTGCCAATACGCACTCATTTCATTTTTTGTCAATACTTAAATATATATTAGTTGGACTAATATTTAATTGTTGTTTTAATTAAACAGTTGGACTGTATTCAAGCTACTTCAATTATAGTTGATTATATAATTGGATTATAGTAATCAATATATTTGAATTTAAATAATCAAATTATAGTTGATTATATAGTTAGACTATAGTAATCATTATATTTAATAGTACCTAAAATCGTTGATTGGATAGTTGGACTATAGCAATCAAGATAACTGAAAGATTAGCGTTTAAAACATAAACCTGGGTAAAAATGTCATTAAACGGCTTTAATTTTCAGATTGGGAATAGAACCTCAGGATAGTCCTGGGAACTGAGGAGTTACTTTATTTGATAAAGAAATATCTTGGGCCTAAGCCTGGAGTTGAGCAAATAAGTAGAACATGATCTTTGGAAGATTCAAGTAATGATAACTTTAGTGCTCAATCCTTTGTACTTGATGCAATGACACTGTAATTCCGTCGTCAAAATTAAGGATTAGATCTTTGTACTATGATGATGAAATTAAAGATCTTCATAGATCTATTCTTAGATATTAGAAGCACAAATTGCGAAAGAAGCTCTTTAGCTCGTGTATGTCAGAGGGTACATCTGTCGGGCACTAGGTGTCGCAGATGATTGCTGACATCGATCGCCTAGGTTAGCTAGGCATTACCTACGTGGTCGAGACTACCAAAGATTTGATCTTATAGTCTCTACCCGAAAGTTGGGGCAGGTTCATTATGAACCAAGAGTAAACTCTTGGAGAGTTGATGGCTATGCTCAGGGAGGCAGAGCCAGAGCTTTTGAAAAGGGCAAAGGAAAAATCATCACAGTCTTCTGGGAAGACAAATGACATATCCCAAGATGTCTGCCTAAACTGTGGCAAACGGGGTCACTGGAAGCGTGACTGTCGTATGGACAAGGTAGACGTGAAGGAAGTGAAGAGGGGCAAGGCTCCGACTTCAAGTATGTTTGTCATAAACATGTTCGCTATTAGTTTCAAAATTGGATTTTGTAACTAGATATGGTACATAATATATGCACTGATGTGCAGAATCTGCTGATAAGCAGGATACTGACTTCAGTTGAGATTTACCTGCGAGTCAGAAATGAGACGAGAGTCACTGTTTTAACCGTAGAATCCTAAGTTTAGGAACTACCCTTCGGGTGTGTACTTAAATTAGGAAGCTGTTATAATGTACCTAGTTTGACTAGAAATATTATCTCTATATCAGAGTTTAATCTGTTGAGGATATACCTTTATATTCTATAACACTAAAGTGTTTCATTTTATAAAGATGATATTGAGATAAACACATTAGATGTGGATAACAATATTTATATTTAGAATATGAATGAATCTCAAACATATAACATGACAAACAAATAGGTTAAACTGATTTAATCAGATGAGACTTATTTGTGGCATTGTTGTCTGGGACACATTGACAGGACTCGTACATCCACACTTTCGAAGAGTGGATACTATGACGGATTTGATCCTATTCAAATGATGTCTACGAATCTAGTTTATTGGGCAAAGTGCCTAAAACACTTTTTACTTGGTAAAAGTACAAGTGCCATCGATCTGTTAGCCCTCGTTCATAGTGACATAATTGGGCCCATGTCTAGCTAGGCTAGAGGTGGATATGAATACTTCGTAACCTTTACGGATGTGGCATCGCGTTATGGTTATGTGTTTCTTTTGAAACACGAATCGGAAACTTTTGATAATTCAAAGAGTTTCGACACGAAGTTGACAGACAAATCGGCTAAAGTATTAAAACATCATGATTAGACCATGATGGAAAATACTTAAGCAATAAGTTTCTCAATTACTTGAAAGAGTATAGTATTCTTTCAATATGGACTCCTCCCGGAACACCTCAATTGAGCGGTGTGTCCAAACGGAGAAACCGAATTTTGTTAGACATGATAAGGTTAATTATGAGTCGCTCTGAGCTACCATTTTCCTTCAAGGGATAAGCATTAATTAGTGCAAAAATTATTTTGAATAAGGTTCCATAAAAATCTGTTTGACAAATTTCATATTAGAAATGAACAGGAAAGAAACCGGGTTTTCTCATTCCTGAAGATTTGGGTATGCTGGGCATATGTTTGGATGATACCAAACTAAAACCCAAATCGGATAAGTGCCTAAATTGTAGGTTATCCTAGGGTAACCAAAGTATAGTACTTATACATCTCACAAGAGAACAATGTAATTGTTGCTCGCCATGCGGTTTTCCTGAGAGGAATACCTATATGCAGTGGTAAGTGGGAGGAAAGTAAAACTCGATGAAAATCGGAGTATACTGTTCCAGACACCGATTCCTTAATGGAACACAAACAGTTCATCAGGGATGAAACTGTACCACAATCTTCAAATACACAAGAACTGCTTAAGTGTCGGAGAGAGTCAGAAAACAACCTGGGAGGTATGGGTTTCTGATCTCACCTCGTAAAGATGTCAATCTTATTGAGGAAGACAGACCGACTACGTATGAGGAAGTGATACAAGGTATCGACTCCCTATCATGAAAAAGTGTCATGAAATCCGAATTGGATTCCATGTAAATCAACCAAGTTTAGACACTAGTCGTTGTACCGGAAGGCATTGTGCCTATTGGTGCTATATAAGTCTTCAAGGAAGACATACATGGATGGCAATATACCAACGTACAAAGCTAAGCTTGTAGCGAAAAGGTATCGTTATCAACATTATGTCGATTACGACGAAACCTTTTAACTCGTTGCCATGGTTAAATCCATTTGGATAATGCTTGCTAATGCTGCATGTTTCATTAATGAAATATGGTAGCTGAACGTCAAGACCGCTTTCCTTAAACGGAAACCTTTTGGAGGATGTTTACAACATCCTGCCGGTTTTGTCATACCAAAACAAGCTCCAAGCTTCGTCAAACGATTCCCGGCTCATGGGTGGACTTCCATATCACCTTCACATGTCTCTCGGAGTGCTAGCTCTCTTGATTTTTGCTACAAAAATCATACACTTTGCTTCCCTTAAGCTCACGGTAGTGAGCAGAAATGAAGATGAAGAACAACCCACTTTGGGCGTGAATGAGAGGGAGAGAAAGAGAGAGAGTGTGTTGTGTGATGGATGACAAAAAGTGTGTATCTAATACCACTTTTGATTTTCAAAAAATGAATTAATTGATTTTCAAAATCAAAAAACAAATACAAAACATTTAAATATATTAAATGTCAATTATGCCATCACACTTGAGTGTATTACACTCCACCATCAACTTCCATCAAGTCACATCACTCAAAGTGACTAATGATTTGATGCTTGATGCGACTAGTGATTTGACACTTGATTTGACTTGCGTGTCGCACTCGAATTCGAAATGCGAATGCGCTCGCAAACAATCTCGGGCTCGGGTTCGCTAATTCCAAATTAACGAATTTTCCGTTGTGATATACATTATTTATGCATCGCAACCATGTATTCACACAAGCATGTTATCAATCAATCTAATCAAATTAATTAATCTGATAATTAGTGATCATCCAATGTTCAAACAACGATTTGATTTTGCGCGAGTCAAACTCGTTTTGGTCAACTCGGGTCGAACCCAATAACCAAAGTCTAATCCGGGAATTACCCCATAAGCCTATAAATCAATTTCGGCCCATTAGGCCCAATTAAACTTTAAAGGTCCATTAAGTCGCATTTGGGCTTTATGGAGGTGGTTTTGGGCCCAATTGGATCCAATCCATTTGGCCTAAACCAACTTGGTACAACCAAGCCCAATTAGCCCAATAACAACTTTAAAAGCCCAATTTACAAAATAGGCCCAATAAATCAAATTACCAAATTCCAAATTCATAATTTAATTACTTAAAGTGTATAACACAATTAATTACCCAATTAACATTTCTAAAATATCAATTCACATAACTAATCATGCTCTTTTACATCAATTAGTGTCCAACACATTTTGATCAAAATCAAACCAAACATGCTTCTTCACTCTCGGCAATGGAAGGTAATTTTATGTCCGATTCGGTTTCAATCCAATTAATTCCACAATCGACATTAAATCAACATCCCAATTGATTCCAACTCATCCAATGAATCAAAAAATCAAAAATTAACAAGAATTAGGGCACTCATGTATTCGGCCAACACAAGAAATTTGGGAAAAAATGTTCCAAACATAATTTCTTGAAATTGATCCAATCAATCTTCAATTAAAACACATTTAAGCATACTAATTCATCCAATTTCATTATAAATGCTCAAAATAAATTTTACCCAAATTTTAAGCCCTAATCAGTTTCATGCACAACCTTGCTCTGATACCGTTGTTGGTGTTTGCTAAAGTCCCAATATCATTATACAAGCATGAAATAAGTGCGAATACAAATCAACGAAGTTGTGGAATACTCACATCGATCAGTTAAGCGACGCGGAGATGAACACAAACTGATTTTCTGCTCCATGGACTGCTCGGCAGGGCAGTGACTGTCACAGCTCACTGGTTTGGCGTCCATTGATGCTCCTTGAACAAGCTCCAAGCTTCGTCAAACGATTCCCGGCTCATGGGTGGACTTCCCTATCACCTTCACATGTCTCTCGGAGTGCTAGCTCTCTTGATTTTTGCCACAAAAATCATACACTTTGCTTCCCTTAAGCTCACGGCAGTGAGCAGAAATGAAGATGAAGAACAACCCATTGGGAGTGAATGAGAGGGAGAGAAAGAGAGAGAGTGTGTTGTGTGATGGATGACAAAAAGTGTGTATCTAATACCACTTTTGATTTTCAAAAAATGAATTAATTGATTTTCAAAATCAAAAAACAAATACAAAACATTTAAATATATTAAATGTCAATCATGCCATCACACTTGAGTGAGTGTATTACACTCCACCATCAACTTCCATCAAGTCACATCACTCAAAGTGACTAATGATTTGACGCTTGATGCGACTAGTGATTTGACACTTGATTTGACTTGCGTGTCGCACTCGAATTCGAAATGCGAATGCGCTCGCAAACAATCTCGGGCTCGGGTTCGCTAATTCCAAATTAACGAATTTTCCGTTGTGATATACATTATTTATGCATCGCAACCATGTATTCACACAAGCATGTTATCAATCAATCTAATCAAATTAATTAATCTGATAATTAGTGATCATCCAATGTTCAAACAACGATTTGATTTTGCGCGAGTCAAACTCGTTTTGGTCAATTCGGGTCGAACCCAATAACCAAAGTCCAATCCGGGAATTACCCCATAAGCCTATAAATCAATTTCGGCCCATTAGGCCCAATTAAACTTTAAAGGTCCATTAAGTCGCATTTGGGCTTTATGGAGGTGGTTTTGGGCCCAATTGGATCCAATCCATTTGGCCTAAACCTAACTTGGTACAACCAAGCCCAATTAGCCCAATAACAACTTTAAAAGCCCAATTTACAAAATAGGCCCAATAAATCAAATTACCAAATTCCAAATTCATAATTTAATTACTTAAAGTGTATAACACAATTAATTACCCAATTAACATTTCTAAAACATCAATTCACATAACTAATCATGCTCTTTTACATCAATTAGTGTCCAACACATTTTGATCAAAATCAAACCCAAACATGCTTCTTCACTCTCGGCAATGGAAGGTAATTTTATGTCCGATTCGGTTTCAATCCAATTAATTCCACAATCGACATTAAATCAACATCCCAATTGATTCCAACTCATCCAATGAATCAAAAAATCAAAAATTAACAAGAATTAGGGCACTCATGTATTCGGCCAACACAAGAAATTTGGAAAAAAAATGTTCCACATAATTTCTTGAAATTGATCCAATCAATCTTCAATTAAAACACATTTAAGCATACTAATTCATCCAATTTCATTATAAATGCTCAAAATAAATTTTACCCAAATTTTAAGCCCTAATCAGTTTCATGCACAACCTTGCTCTGATACCGTTGTTGGTGTTTGCTAAAGTCCCAATATCATTAAACAAGCATGAAATAAGTGCGAATACAAATCAACGAAGTTGTGGAATACTCACATCGATCAGTTAAGCGACGCGGAGATGAACAAAACTGATTTTCTGCTCCATGGACTGCTCGGCAGTGACTGTCACAGCTCACTGGTTTGGCGTCCATTGATGCTCCTTGAACAAGCTCCAAGCTTCGTCAAACGATTCCCGGCTCATGGGTGGACTTCCCTATCACCTTCACATGTCTCTCGGAGTGCTAGCTCTCTTGATTTTTGCCACAAAAATCATACACTTTGCTTCCCTTAAGCTCACGGCAGTGAGCAGAAATGAAGATGAAGAACAACCCACTTTGGGAGTGAATGAGAGGGAGAGAAAGAGAGAGAGTGTGTTGTGTGATGGATGACAAAAAGTGTGTATCTAATACCACTTTTGATTTTCAAAAAATGAATTAATTGATTTTCAAAATCAAAAAACAAATACAAAACATTTAAATATATTAAATGTCAATCATGCCATCACACTTGAGTGTATTACACTCCACCATCAACTTCCATCAAGTCACATCACTCAAAGTGACTAATGATTTGATGCTTGATGCGACTAGTGATTTGACACTTGATTTGACTTGCGTGTCGCACTCGAATTCGAAATGCGAATGCGCTCGCAAACAATCTCGGGCTCGGGTTCGCTAATTCCAAATTAACGAATTTTCCGTTGTGATATACATTATTTATGCATCGCAACCATGTATTCACACAAGCATGTTATCAATCAATCTAATCAAATTAATTAATCTGATAATTAGTGATCATCCAATGTTCAAACAACGATTTGATTTTGCGCGAGTCAAACTCGTTTTGGTCAACTCGGGTCGAACCCAATAACCAAAGTCCAATCCGGGAATTACCCCATAAGCCTATAAATCAATTTCGGCCCATTAGGCCCAATTAAACTTTAAAGGTCCATTAAGTCGCATTTGGGCTTTATGGAGGTGGTTTTGGGCCCAATTGGATCCAATCCATTTGCCTAAACCTAACTTGGTACAACCAAGCCCAATTAGCCCAATAACAACTTTAAAAGCCCAATTTACAAAATAGGCCCAATAAATCAAATTACCAAATTCCAAATTCATAATTTAATTACTTAAAGTGTATAACACAATTAATTACCCAATTAACATTTCTAAAACATCAATTCACATAACTAATCATGCTCTTTTACATCAATTAGTGTCCAACACATTTTGATCAAAATCAAACCCAAACATGCTTCTTCACTCTCGGCAATGGAAGGTAATTTTATGTCCGATTCGGTTTCAATCCAATTAATTCCACAATCGACATTAAATCAACATCCCAATTGATTCCAACTCATCCAATGAATCAAAAAATCAAAAATTACCAAGAATTAGGGCACTCATGTATTCGGCCAACACAAGAAATTTGGGCAAAAATGTTCCAAACATAATTTCTTGAAATTGATCCAATCAATCTTCAATTAAAACACATTTAAGCATACTAATTCATCCAATTTCATTATAAATGCTCAAAATAAATTTTACCCAAATTTTAAGCCCTAATCAGTTTCATGCACAACCTTGCTCTGATACCGTTGTTGGTGTTTGCTAAAGTCCCAATATCATTACAAGCATGAAATAAGTGCGAATACAAATCAACGAAGTTGCGGAATACTCACATCAATCAGTTAAGCGACGCGGAGATGAACAAAACTGATTTTCTGCTCCATGGACTGCTCGGCAGTGACTGTCACAGCTCACTGGTTTGGCGTCCATTGATGCTCCTTGAACAAGCTCCAAGCTTCGTCAAACGATTCCCGGCTCATGGGTGGACTTCCCTATCACCTTCACATGTCTCTCGGAGTGCTAGCTCTCTTGATTTTTGCCACAAAAATCATACACTTTGCTTCCCTTAAGCTCACGGCAGTGAGCAGAAATGAAGATGAAGAACAACCCACTTTGGGAGTGAATGAGAGGGAGAGAAAGAGAGAGAGTGTGTTGTGTGATGGATGACAAAAAGTGTGTATCTAATACCACTTTTGATTTTCAAAAAATGAATTAATTGATTTTCAAAATCAAAAAACAAATACAAAACATTTAAATATATTAAATGTCAATCATGCCATCACACTTGAGTGTATTACACTCCACCATCAACTTCCATCAAGTCACATCACTCAAAGTGACTAATGATTTGACGCTTGATGCGACTAGTGATTTGACACTTGATTTGACTTGCGTGTCGCACTCGAATTCGAAATGCGAATGCGCTCGCAAACAATCTCGGGCTCGGGTTCGCTAATTCCAAATTAACGAATTTTCCGTTGTGATATACATTATTTATGCATCGCAACCATGTATTCACACAAGCATGTTATCAATCAATCTAATCAAATTAATTAATCTGATAATTAGTGATCATCCAATGTTCAAACAACGATTTGATTTTGCGCGAGTCAACTCGTTTTGGTCAACTCGGGTCGAACCCAATAACCAAAGTCCAATCCGGGAATTACCCCATAAGCCTATAAATCAATTTCGGCCCATTAGGCCCAATTAAACTTTAAAGGTCCATTAAGTCGCATTTGGGCTTTATGGAGGTGGTTTTGGGCCCAATTGGATCCAATCCATTTGGCCTAAACCTAACTTGGTACAACCAAGCCCAATTAGCCCAATAACAACTTTAAAAGCCCAATTTACAAAATAGGCCCAATAAATCAAATTACCAAATTCCAAATTCATAATTTAATTACTTAAAGTGTATAACACAATTAATTACCCAATTAACATTTCTAAAGCATCAATTCACATAACTAATCATGCTCTTTTACATCAATTAGTGTCCAACACATTTTGATCAAAATCAAACCCAAACATGCTTCTTCACTCTCGGCAATGGAAGGTAATTTTATGTCCGATTCGGTTTCAATCCAATTAATTCCACAATCGACATTAAATCAACATCCCAATTGATTCCAACTCATCCAATGAATCAAAAAATCAAAAATTACCAAGAATTAGGGCACTCATGTATTCGGCCAACACAAGAAATTTGGGCAAAAATGTTCCAAACATAATTTCTTGAAATTGATCCAATCAATCTTCAATTAAAACACATTTAAGCATACTAATTCATCCAATTTCATTATAAATGCTCAAAATAAATTTTACCCAAATTTTAAGCCCTAATCAGTTTCATGCACAACCTTGCTCTGATACCGTTGTTGGTGTTTGCTAAAGTCCCAATATCATTAAACAAGCATGAAATAAGTGCGAATACAAATCAACGAAGTTGCGGAATACTCACATCAATCAGTTAAGCGACGCGGAGATGAACAAAACTGATTTTCTGCTCCATGGACTGCTCGGCAGTGACTGTCACAGCTCACTGGTTTGGCGTCCATTGATGCTCCTTGAACAAGCTCCAAGCTTCGTCAAACGATTCCCGGCTCATGGGTGGACTTCCCTATCACCTTCACATGTCTCTCGGAGTGCTAGCTCTCTTGATTTTTGCCACAAAAATCATACACTTTGCTTCCCTTAAGCTCACGGCAGTGAGCAGAAATGAAGATGAAGAACAACCCACTTTGGGAGTGAATGAGAGGGAGAGAAAGAGAGAGAGTGTGTTGTGTGATGGATGACAAAAAGTGTGTATCTAATACCACTTTTGATTTTCAAAAAATGAATTAATTGATTTTCAAAATCAAAAAACAATACAAAACATTTAAATATATTAAATGTCAATCATGCCATCACACTTGAGTGTATTACACTCCACCATCAACTTCCATCAAGTCACATCACTCAAAGTGACTAATGATTTGACGCTTGATGCGACTAGTGATTTGACACTTGATTTGACTTGCGTGTCGCACTCGAATTCGAAATGCGAATGCGCTCGCAAACAATCTCGGGCTCGGGTTCGCTAATTCCAATTAACGAATTTTCCGTTGTGATATACATTATTTATGCATCGCAACCATGTATTCACACAAGCATGTTATCAATCAATCTAATCAAATTAATTAATCTGATAATTAGTGATCATCCAATGTTCAAACAACGATTTGATTTTGCGCGAGTCAAACTCGTTTTGGTCAATTCGGGTCGAACCCAATAACCAAAGTCCAATCCGGGAATTACCCCATAAGCCTATAAATCAATTTCGGCCCATTAGGCCCAATTAAACTTTAAAGGTCCATTAAGTCGCATTTGGGCTTTATGGAGGTGGTTTTGGGCCCAATTGGATCCAATCCATTTGGCCTAACCTAACTTGGTACAACCAAGCCCAATTAGCCCAATAACAACTTTAAAAGCCCAATTTACAAAATAGGCCCAATAAATCAAATTACCAAATTCCAAATTCATAATTTAATTACTTAAAGTGTATAACACAATTAATTACCCAATTAACATTTCTAAAACATCAATTCACATAACTAATCATGCTCTTTTACATCAATTAGTGTCCAACACATTTTGATCAAAATCAAACCCAAACATGCTTCTTCACTCTCGGCAATGGAAGGTAATTTTATGTCCGATTCGGTTTCAATCCAATTAATTCCACAATCGACATTAAATCAACATCCCAATTGATTCCAACTCATCCAATGAATCAAAAAATCAAAAATTACCAAGAATTAGGGCATTCATGTATTCGGCCAACACAAGAAATTTGGGCAAAAATGTTCCAAACATAATTTCTTGAAATTGATCCAATCAATCTTCAATTAAAACACATTTAAGCATACTAATTCATCCAATTTCATTATAAATGCTCAAAATAAATTTTACCCAAATTTTAAGCTCTAATCAGTTTCATGCACAACCTTGCTCTGATACCATTGTTGGTGTTTGCTAAGGTCCCAATATCATTAAACAAGCATGAAATAAGTGCGAATACAAATCAACGAAGTTGCGGAATACTCACATCGATCAGTTAAGCGACGCGGAGACGAACAAAACTGATTTTCTGCTCCATGGACTGCTCGGCAGTGACTGTCACAGCTCACTGGTTTGGCGTCCATTGATGCTCCTTGAACAAGCTCCAAGCTTCGTCAAACGATTCCCGGCTCATGGGTGGACTTCCCTATCACCTTTACATGTCTCTCGGAGTGCTAGCTCTCTTGATTTTTGCCACAAAAATCATACACTTTGCTTCCCTTAAGCTCACGGCAGTGAGCAGAAATGAAGATGAAGAACAACCCACTTTGGGAGTGAATGAGAGGGAGAGAAAGAGAGAGAGTGTGTTGTGTGATGGATGGCAAAAAGTGTGTATCTAATACCACTTTTGATTTTCAAAAAATGAATTAATTGATTTCCAAAATCAAAAAACAAATACAAAACATTTAAATATATTAAATGTCAATCATGCCATCACACTTGAGTGTATTACACTCCACCATCAACTTCCATCAAGTCACATCACTCAAAGTGACTAATGATTTGACGCTTGATGCGACTAGTGATTTGACGCTTGATTTGACTTGCATGCCGTACTCGAATTCGAAATGCGAATGCGCTCACAAATAATCTCGGGCTCGGGTTCGCTAATTCCAAATTAACAAATTTTCCGTTGCGACGTAATTAAATGATTATGCCTAGAAAAATCACTATTCATGTCGCTAACGAATTAATTCTAAATTAACTCGTTCGCCCGAATTAAAATCTAATTTTAATTCCACGTCGAAATCCAATTTCGTTTAATATATCGAATATATTAATTAATCGATTAATTCCAAATTAATCGTTATCTCTCTTTAATTGATATTTTATCCCATATAAAATATCTCCGCAATTAATCCCAGATTAATTTTCTCTTTCATCTTATTAATCCCAGATTAATTAAAAGTGCGAGTCATACGTCATCGGTGAATCTTCGGGAAGCGACCCATGAGATTCCTAGATATGTTGGCAGTAAATTCGGTCGTCGGACTATCTGAACACGTAAGTACCTAGTACTACGTTTTACCGATTTACAAGACAAGGTTGGCTTCTAGCAAAGCGCCATGCCTACCCAATTTTCCAGAAATATCCTTACAGGAATAAAGGATCTATATCAGGTGTAGTATACGTAGTATTGTGTATGTCGATCCAGTATCGGATGATCACGTGTTAGGCCTGAGGCTGGAATTGTGTCTGCCCCGTACGAAACACATGTCGGATGTCTGGTAACTAGTCTCCATAATCGGATAACTATGACATAGTCATATTATCCCGATAACTGCAGTACTTAAGAGAACCAGTACGTATCCTACGCGACCATCATCTCCATATGACTGGAGTGACACTTCCGTCTTGACATCACACCCAACACACTACGATTCTCAATATACCCAGCATAGGCGTACACAGAACCTGTTAAAGCCCTGGACGACCGCAACCAAAGTATATTGATTGTCGCAAGTATTAGCGGTGCAAGTCTCAGGTTAAGACCAAATACACCTACCCTGATTTCGGACTTCCATAGACACATAGTCATACTACCAATGGAATTCTGAGGGGGTCTATCCAGAGCGAGGCTGTTTCCCATACAATCGGTAAAACACAACCTCATATTACACTTGCATGAGTATCATATACCCAAATATATGAGAACTATGTCGTTATGCCCTCACAACGCGCACAAGGGTAATACTAGTCTTTTACGTATTTATCGATATCCAATCTCGATAATAATCTGACTAGGGATATTTAATGATTTATCCTTCGTGGACTGATACTGTCTCATATCATTCTCAATCCAGGAATAAATCATAGGGACCTCCTATCATTTATACATCTAGGTGATCTAATCACAAATGATAAGAGTGTAATCTCCTTTGTCACATAGTTAATTTGTACAACAACACCATGATCTGCACAAATAGTGACGCTATAGGTTATAATTGTCCAACAAATACTTGCGACAATCAATATACTTTGGTTTTCGTCGTCCAATGCTTTAACAGGTTCTGTGTACGCCTCTTCTGGGTATATTGAGAATAGTAGTGTATTTGGTGTGATGTCAAGATGGAAGTATCACTTCAGTCATAGTGGAGATGATGATCACGTTGGATACGGAACTGGTGCTCTTATATGTTGCAGCTATCGAGATAATATGATAAGGTCATAATTATCCGATTATAGAGACAAGTTACCAGAGATCCGATATGTGCTTCGTACGGGGCATACACAATTCCAGCCCCAGGCCTAACATGTGACATCTGATACTGGATCGCAATACGCAATACTACGTATACTACGCCTGATATAGATTACATATTCCTTTAAGAATATTTCTGGAGAATTGGGTAGGCACGGTGCTTTGCTAGAAGCCAACCATGTCTTGTAAATCGGTAAAAAACGTAGAACTAGGTAACTCATGTATTAAATCAACATCCCAATTGATTCCAACTCATCCAATGAATCAAAAAATCAAAAATTACCAAGAATTAGGGAACTCATGTATTCGACCAACACAAGAAATTTGGGCAAAAATGTTCCAAACACAATTTCTTGAAATTGATCCAATCAATCTTCAATTAACACACATTTAAGCATACTAATTCATACAATTTCATTATACATGCTCAAAATCAATTTTACCCAAATTTTAAGCCCTAATCAATTTCATGCTCAACCTTGCTCTGATACCATTGTTGGTGTTTGCTAAGGTCCCAAGATCATTAAACAAGCATGAAATAAGTGCGAATACAAATCAACGAAGTTGCGGAATACTCACACCTCACTGGTTTGGCGTCCATTGATGCTCCTTGAACAAGCTCCAAGCTTCGTCAAATGATTCCCGGCTCCTGGGTGGACTTCCCTATCACCTTCGCATGTCTCTCAGAGTGCTGGCTCTCTTGATTTTTGCCACAAAAATCATACATTTTGCTTCCCTTAAGCTCACGGCAGTGAGCAGAAATGAAGATGAAGAACAGTCCACTTTGGGCGTGAATGAGAGGGAGAGAAAGAGAGAGAGTGTGTTGTGTGATGGATGGCAAAAAATGTGTATCTAATACCACTTTTGATTTTCAAAAAATCAATTAATTGATTTCCAATATAAAAAAACAAATACAAAACATTTAAAAATATTAAATTTCAATCATGCCATCACACTTGAGTGTATTACACTACACCATCAACTTCCATCTAGTCACATCACCCAATCATTCAAGTGACAAGTTGTCACATCACTCAAAGTGACTAATGATTTGACGCTTGATGCGATTAGTGATTTGACGCTGGATTTGACTTGCGTGCCGCACTCGAATTCGAAATGCGAATGCGCTCGCAAACAATCCCGGGTTCGGGTTCGCTAATTCCAAATTAACGAATTTTCCGTTGCGACGTAATTAAATGATTATGCCTAGCAAAATCACTATTCACGTCGCTAACGAATTAATTCTAAATTAACTCGTTCGCCCGAATTAAAATCTAATTTTAATTCCGCGTCGAAATCCAATTTCGTTTAATATATCAAATATATTAATTAATCGATTAATTCCAAATTAATCGTTATCTCTCTTTAATTGATATTTTATCCCAAATAAAATATCTCTGTAATTAATCTCAGATTAATTTTCTCTTTCATCTTATTAATCCCAGATTAATTAAAAGTGCGAAACATATGTCATCGGTGAATCTTCGGGAAGTGACCCTTTAGATCCCCAGATATGTTGGCAGTAAATTCGGTCGTCAGACTATCCGAACACGTAAGTACCTAGTACTACGTTTTACAGATTTACAAGACAAGGTTGGCTTCTAGCAAAGCGCCATGCCTACCCAATTTTCCAGAAATATCCTTACAGGAATAAATGATCTATATCAGGCGTAGTATACGTAGTATTGTGTATATCGATCCAGTATCGGATGATCACGTGCTAGGCCTGTGGCTGGAATTGTGTCTGCCCCGTACGAAGCACATGTCGGATGTCTGGTAACTAGTCTCCATAATCGGATAACTATGACATAGTCATATTATCCCGATGACTGCAGTACTTAAGAGAACCAGTACCATATCCTACGCGACCATCATCTCCATATGACTGGAGTGACACTTCCGTCTTGACATCACACCCAACACACTACGATTCTCAATATACCCAGTATAGGCGTACACAGAACCAGTTAAAGCTCTGGACGACCAAAGTATATTGATTGTCGCAAGTATTAGCGGTGCAAGTCTCAGGTTAAGACCAAATACACCTACCCTGATTCCGGACTTCCATAGACACATAGTCATACTACCAATGGAATTCTGAGGGGGTCTATCTAGAGCGAAGCTGTTTCCCGTACCATCGGTAAAACACAACCTCCTATTACACTTGAATGAGTATCCTATACCCAAATATATGAGAACTATGCCGTTATGCCCTCACAATGCGCACAAGTGTAATACTAGTCTTTTACGTATTTATCGATGTCCAATCTCGATAATACTCTGACTAGGGATATTTAATGATTTATCCTTCGTGGACTGATACTGTCTCATATCATTCTCAATCCAGGAACAAATCATAGGGACCTTCTATCATTTATACATCTAGGTGATCTAATCACAAATGATAAGAGTACAATCTCCTTTGTCACATAGTTAATTTGTACAACAACACCATGATCTACACAAATAGTGACACGATGGGTCATAATTGTCCAACAATCTCCCACTTGGCCTATAGCCAGTCACTCGAGTGTCTAACACCCGAACTATGTACGATTGGCTCAAATTGCTGAGGAAAGGTTTTGTCAGCGGATTTGTATGATTATCATCTGATTCGATTTATTCGATCATCACATCGCCACGATGTATGATCCGAAAGAATCAGATAAATAGTCGAAGTATTTATCTGGATCGTTGATGAGACCATTAATTTTTTAGCCTGTGCTGAAGCCTAGCTCAGCTGCTAACAGAACTATATCTAATCTAATTAGATTTGTTATCGACCCAGAAGGCTTCTATTGATGCCTCAGCTGCAGCAATAACCCGCGTTTGCTGTTTATTCGGTAACAGTATCTTGCTTGGAATATTTCCAGCTCAATGTTCCGTTATTCAAACTTGTAGTACCGTTTGCGACTTATAGTCGTTTTATCGGTTTAGGAAACTTGCTATAGTGATCTCAGTCACTTCAAGTTCTCGATCTTCATAGTTTAAGATAGCATCCTTAGTTCTCTAACAAACTAATGGATGTTCTTAATATCAATCCAGTGACTATCACTTGGATCGGCCTGTTTGTGAATCCATATGCTCAAAGCGTATGAGACACCAGGTCGCTTATATTTTTCAATGTACGGTTCTCGGAGAGTTTTTCATGAAAGCCAAGCTTTCACCGATTGTTTTATGGGAATATCATTTTCAAGAAATGACATATTATCATTATTATATAGGACATCCACTATCAGTGCGCTCCCACTAACCCTCTTACATACACAAGAATCTTTTATGTTTTGAATAAAATCATAAACTATTATGATTACATCAAAACGGTAATTCCAAGAACCTGATGATTGCTTCAATCCAAACATGGATCGAACAACCTGTAAACCTTGTTTGCTAGTTATGATACGACAAAACCGACAGGATGTTGTAAACATCCTCCTAAAGGTTTCCTTTTCAGGAAATCGATTTTCCCGTTCAGCTGTCATATTTCATAAATGAAACATGCAGCATCTGCAAGCATTATCCAAATGGATTTACTGTGGCAACATGTAAAAGGTTGAATCGTAATCAACACAATGTTGATAACGATACCTTTCCGCTAAAAGCCTAGCTTTATACGTTGGTATGTTGCCATCCATGTATGTCTTCCTTGAAGACTTACAAAGTACCAATAGGCACAATGCCTTGCGGTACATCAACTAGTATCCAAACATAGTTGATATACATGGAATCCATTTCGGATTCATGGCACTTTCCCATAATAGGGAGTCGATACCTTGTATCACTTCCTCATATGTAGTCAGTTGGTATTCCTAAAAAGATTAACATCTTTATAAGGTGAGTTCAGAAACCCATACCCCAGGTTATTTTCTGACTCTCTCCGACTCACGCTGTTCTGGTGTATTCAAAGATTATTGGTAATAGTTTCATCCTTGATGAACTATTTATGTTCCATTAGGAATCAGTGCCTTGAATAGTATTACTGTGATTTTCATCGAGTCTTACTATCCTCCCACTTACCACTGCATATCGGTATTCCTCTTAGGAAAATCGCATGGCGAGCAACAATTACATTGTTCTCTTGTGAGTTGTATAAGTACTATACTTTGGTATCCCTAGGATAACCGACAATTTGGCACTTATCCAATTTGGGTTTTAGTTTGGTATCATCCAAACATGTGCCCAGCATTCCCAAATTTTCAGGAATGCGAAACCCGGTTTCTTTTCCCGTTCATATCTAATATGTAATCTGTCAAACAGATTTTATGCAACCTTATTCGAAATAAGTTATGCACTGTTAATGCGTATCTGTTGAAGGAAATGGTAGCTCAGAGCGACTCATGATTAACCTTATCATGTCCAACAAATTTGGTTTATCCGTTCGGACACACCGTCAAACTGACGTGTTCCGAGAGGAGTCCTCATTTGAAAGAATACTTTACTCTTTCAAGTATATTAGAAACTTATTGCTTAAGTATTTTCCATTACGGTCTAACCGTGACGGTTTAATACTTTAGCCGATCTGTTTCTCTATTTCGTGTCGAAACTTAAAAGTTTCCGATTTGTGTTTCAAAAGAGACACATAACCATAACGCGATGCCACATCTGTAAGGTCACGAAATATTCATATCCACCTCTAGCCTAGCTAGATATGGCCCCCTTACGTCACTATGAACTAGGGCTAACAGATTGGTGGCATTTACACTTTTACCAAGTAAAGGTGTTTTAGGCACTTTGCCCAATAAACTAGATTCGTAGACTTTATTTGAATGGAATCAAATCAGTCCAAGTACCCACTCTTCAAAGTGCGGATATACGAGTCTTGTGTAATTGTGTCCCAGACAACAATGCCACATCAGTTTCTTCTGATCAAATCAGTTTGAGCTGTTTGTTTGTCATGTTATATATTTGAGATTTATTTATATTCAAAATATAAATTCTGTTATTCACATCAAATTTGTTTATCTCAATATCATCTTTATATAATAAAACACTTTAGTGTTCTAGAATATAAAGGTTCACCCGCAGCGGGTTAAACACTGATATAAAGATAATGTTTCTAGTCAAACTAGTTACATTATAACAGTTTCCAAATTTAGATACACACTTAAGGTAGTTCCTAAATTTAGGTATCTACGGTTAAAACAGTGATTTCCATCCCGTTTCCAATTCGCAGATTAATCTCAACTGAAGTCAGTATCCTGTTCATAGCAGATTCTGAACATCAGTGCATATATTTTATGTTCCACACTAAGTATTTAAAATCTAATTTCAATACTAGTAGTGAATATAATATGACAAACATATTTGAAGTCAGAGCCTTGCTCGTCTTCAATTCCTTCATGTCTGCTTTGTCCAAACGGCAATCACGCTTCCGCGATCCCGTTTGCCACATTTAGGCAGACATTTTGGGATATGTCATTTATCTTCCCAGAATATTATAATGATTTTGCCTTTGCCCTTTTCAACACTCCAGAAGCCTTTGGCCAAGCCTTGGCCTTCTAGAATATCGAAGTAAGGTGCGCCTTGCGCTACTTGCCTAATTGCAAATTTTGACTTTATCTCCTTGAGAATAGTCATTAACTCTCCAAGAGTTATTTTTACAATTTAGTACTTCTAAGATCTAAGTATAGATCTATGAAGATCCTTCAATTTCATTATCATACTTTAAGGATCCAATCCTTAGTTCTGATTCAGAAATTAAAGAGTCTACTGCGACAAGTTTAATGGATTAAGCACTAAAGTTATCATCACATTAATCTTCCAAAGATTATGCTCTACTATTTGCTTAACTCCGGGCTTAGGCCTAATATGTTATTTTATCAAATAAAGTAACTTATTATTTTCCAGGACCATCCTGAAGTTTATTCCCAATTTGAAAATTAAACCATTTAAATACATTTTCCTTAGGATCATGTTTTAAATGTCAATCTTTCAATTCTATCTTAATTTTAATAGTCCAACTATTTAATCAACGATTTAGGTACTATTTATTATAATGATTACAATAGTCCACTAAAATTTAATCAACTATAATTAAATTGTTTGAATATAGTCCAACTATTAATTAAAACAACATTTAAATATTAGTCAACTAACATTTAATTTATTTGACGAATGATATTGTTTTGAGCGCGTATGGCAAGTAATCAAACGAGTATTGCAAATTCAATTCTTGCCTCCCACTATTTTTCGGCGAACCTTTAACCCTCTGTCGAGTACTCGGGAAACCGTGTTTCCTAACGGGCTAGAATCCCGTTAAATATCACACAATCTTGACTTTGGCCAACAAATTGTATGATAATTAACTAGGTAGATCTCTAAGATCGATTGGATCCAATTCAATTCCTAGATCCAGTGGGGGGACATCCAAGTCCGAAACATATATCTTATATATGCCAATATATCCAATATATTACCTAGCCTTTTTCCTCTGAATCAATTAAGCCTTGGCTTTGGCACAACAAACTTAGTGATCTCAGTTAAGCGCGACCCATTGACCATGGAAAGCTTCGTAATCAATGTCGATGGATAAGAAGTGGTCTTGACTTAGGCCAACAAACCACAACTTGCACAAGACACTGATATGGAACAAAGCCTTCGTGATTCAAACACATCCTCGACGGACAAAGGCCTTGACTTTGGCCAACAAGCCAATGCCAGTCTCAGATCTTGAGTGAGAATCACTCAATGGAAGGAAAAACGCTTAATATTTTGCGAGGGTTTTTCGAGTGCAAATTGGCAACCAATTTATTATCTTTGGTAAGGTTTCATCATCATACACCCTTAAACATGCATTCTAAACACATAATAAAGCGCATATGATAAAATAATAATGATATGCGGATGGATACTTTACACATTGATCCTAGATCAAATCTCTCCATTTCTCTCTCCCACTAGCACATGTATTTACTTCTACCTGTTACACTACACTTCTAAAGAAACCTCATTTACATTAAGGGGAATAGGTGAGAAGAGAATACAAAGAATAAGGAGGTAATAAGGCTGGACTCGCAGGTCCAATTAATAAATCAAATTTATTACTACAATTTCTAAAATGTCCACCCCATCTAATATCCATCCGATATACATTATTTATGCATCGCAACCATGTATTCACACAAGCATTTATCAATCAATCTAATCAAATTAATTAATCTGATAATTAGTGATCATCCAATGTTCAAACAACGATTTGATTTTGCGCGAGTCAAACTCGTTTTGGTCAACTCGGGTCGACCCCAATAACCAAAGTCCAATCCGGGAATTACCCCATAAGCCTATAAATCAATTTCGGCCCATTAGGCCCAATTAAACTTTAAAGGTCCATTAAGTCGCATTGGGCTTTATGGAGGTGGTTTTGGGCCCAATTGGATCCAATCCATTTGGCCTAAACCTAACTTGGTACAACCAAGCCCAATTAGCTCAATAACAACTTAAAAAGCCCAATTTATAAAATAGGCCCAATAAATCAAATTACCAAATTCCAAATTCATAATTTAATTACTTAAAGTGTATAACACAATTAATTACCCAATTAACATTTCTAAAACATCAATTCACATAACTAATCATGCTATTTTACATTAATTAGTGTCCAACACATTTTGATCAAAATCAAACCCAAACATGCTTCTTCACTCTCGGTAATGGAAGGTAATTTTATGTCTGATTCGGTTTCAATCCAATTAATTCCACAATCGACATTAAATCAACATCCCAATTGATTCCAACTCATCCAATGAATCAAAAAATTAAAAATTACCAAGAATTAGGGCACTCATGTATTCGGCCAACACAAGAAATTTGGGCAAAAATGTTCCAAATATAATTTCTTGAAATTGATCCAATTAATCTTCAATTAAAAAACATTTAAGCATACTAATCATCCAATTTCATTATACATGCTCAAAATAAATTTTACCCAAATTTTAAGCCCTAATCAGTTTCATGCACAACCTTGCTCTGATACCATTGTTGGTATTTGCTAAGGTCCCAATATCATTAAACAAACATGAAATAAGTGAATGAATACAAATCAACGAAGTTGCGGAATACTCACATCGATCGTTAAGCGACGCGGAGATGAACAAAACTGTTTTTCTGCTCCATGGACTGCTCGGCAGTGACTGTCACAGCTCACTGGTTTGGCGTCCATTGATGCTCCTTGAACAAGCTCCAAGCTTCGTCAAACGATTCCCGGCTCATGGGTGGACTTCCCTATCACCTTCACATGTCTCTCGGAGTGCTAGCTCTCTTGATTTTTGCCACAAAAATCATACACTTTGCTTCCCTTAAGCTCATGGTAGTGAGCAGAAATGAAGATGAAGAACAACCCACTTTGGGCGTGAATGAGAGAGAGAGAAAGAGAGAGAGTGTGTTGTGTGATGGATGGCAAAAAGTGTGTATCTAATACAACTTTTGATTTTCAAAAAATGAATTAATTGATTTCCAAAATCAAAAAAACAAATACAAAACATTTAAATATATTAAATGTCAATCATGCCATCACACTTGAGTGTATTACACTCCACTATCAACTTCCATCAAGTCACATCACTCAAAGTGACGAATGATTTGACGCTTGATGCGACTAGTGATTTGACGCTTGATGCGACTAGTGATTTGACGCTTGATTTGACTTGCGTGCCGCACTCTAATTCGAAATGCGAATGCGCTCGCAAACAATCTCGGGCTCGGGTTCACTAATTCCAAATTAACGAATTTTCCGTTGCGACGTAATTAAATGATTATGCCTAGCAAAATCACTATTCACATCGCTAACTAATTAATTCTAAATTAACTCGTTCGCCCGAATTAAAATCTAATTTTAATTCCACGTCGAAATCCAATTTCGTTTAATATATCGAATATATTAATTAATCGATTAATTCCAAATTAATCGTTATCTCTCTTTAATTGATATTTTATCCCATATAAAATATCTCCGCAATTAATCCCAGATTAATTTTCTCTTTCAACTTATTAATCCCAGATTAATTAAAAGTGTGAGTCATACGTCATCGGTGAATCTTCGGGAAACGACCCATGAGATCCCTAGATATGTTGGCAGTAAATTCGGTCGTCGGACTATCTGAACACGTAAGTACCTAGTACTACGTTTTACCGATTTACAAGACAAGGTGTGCTTCTAGCAAAGCGCCATGCCTACCCAATTTTCCAGAAAATCCTTACAGGAATAAAGGATCTATATCAGGCGTAGTATACGTAGTATTGTGTATGTCGATCCAGTATCGGATGATCACGTGTAGGCCTGAGGCTGGAATTGTGTCTGCCCCGTACGAAACACATGTCGGATGTCTGGTAATAGTCTCCATAATCGGATAACTATGACATAGTCATATTATCCCGATAACTGCAGTACTTAAGAGAACCAGTATGTATCCTACGCGACCATCATCTCCATATGACTGGAGTGACACTTCCGTCTTGACATCACACCCAACACACTACGATTCTCAATATACCCAGCATAGGCGTACACAGAACCTGTTAAAGCCCTGGACGACCGCAACCAAAGTATATTGATTGTCGCAAGTATTAGCGGTGCAAGTCTAAGGTTAAGAACAAATACACCTACCCTGATTTCGGACTTCCATAGACATATAGTCATACTACCAATGGAATTCTGAGGGGGTCTATCCAGAGCGAGGCTGTTTCCCGTACAATCGGTAAAACACAACCTCATATTACACTTGCATGAGTATCATATACCCAAATATATGAGAACTATGTCGTTATGCCCTCACAACGCGCACAAGTGTAAAACTAGTCTTTTACGTATTTATCGATATCCAATCTCGATAATACTGACTAGGGATATTTAATGATTTATCCTTCATGGACTGATATTGTCTCATATCATTCTCAATCCAGGAACAAATCATAGGGACCTCCTATCATTTATACATTTAGGTGATCTAATCACAAATGATAAGAGTGTAATCTCCTTTGTCACATAGTTAATTTGTACAACAACACCATGATCTGCACAAATAGTGACGCTATAGGTCATAATTGTCCAACAAATATTTGCGACAATCAATATACTTTGGTTTTCATCGTCCAAGGCTTTAACAGGTTCTGTGTACGCCTCTTCTAGGTATATTGAGAATAGTAGTGTATTTGGTGTGATGTCAAGATGGAAGTATCACTCCAGTCATAGTGGAGATGATGATCACGTAGGATACGGAACTGGTGCTCTTATATGCTGCAGCTATCGAGATAATATGACAAGGTCATAATTATCCGATTATAGAGACAAGTTACCAGAGATCTGATATGTGCTTCGTACGGGGCATACACAATTCCAGCCCCAGGCCTAGCATGTGACATCTGATACTGGATCGCAATACGCAATACTACGTATATTACGCCTGATATAGATTATATATTCCTTTAAGAATATTTCTGGAGAATTGGGTAGGCACGGTGCTTTGCTAGAAGCCAACCATGTCTTGTAAATCGGTAAAAAACTTAGTACTAGGTACGTACGTGTTCGGATAGTCCGATGACCGGATTTACTGCCAACATATCTGGGGATCTCATGGGTCGCTTCCTGAAGATTCACCGATGACGTATGACTCGCACATTATTAATCTGAGATTAATTAATAGAGAGAGAAAATTAATCTAGGATTAATTACGGAGATATTTTATCTGGGATAAAATATTATTTAAAGAGAGAGAACGATTAATTTGGAATTAATCGATAAAATAATATATTCGATATGTTATAAGAAATTAGATTTCTATGCGGAATTAAAATTAGATTTTAATTCGGGCAAACGAGTTAATTTAGAATAATTCGTTAGCGACGTGAATAGTAATTTTACTAGGCATAATTATTTAATTAAATTTGATTTAATTACGTCGTAACGGAAAATTCGTTAATTCGGAATAAGCGAACCTGAGACCAGGAGTGTTTGCGAGCCCACTCGCATTTCGAATCAAGTGGTTCCCACAAGTCACATCACGTGTCACATCATTAGTCATTCAAGTGATGGATGTCTTGTCACTTTGAGTGATGTGATGTATGTCACTTGTGATTGATGGTGGTGGTTGGAAGGCTTAAATGCCTTGTACCTTTTTTTACTTTGGTTTTTGGTATTTGATTTTTGAAATCAAAACAAAACACAACCAACTCATCACTTCTCTCTTCTCCTCTCTTCATCATTCAGCCAAGCGCCATTTTTCTCTATTATTTTTCCTTCAATGTCATGAGCAACACAAGGGAAAATGTGAAGATTTGTTGCAAATTTTCACAAGTGCTAGCACACATTAGGAGTCAACAAATGTGATAGGGAAACCCATTCATGAGCTTGGAGAACACAAAATGGGAGCTTGGCCGAATACTTAAAGGAGGAAAAGCTTGAAGAAATTTTTTGTGTTCATCGCATCGCAAATCTGTTCATTGTTAGTATGATTCCGCCATACTTCTTTATTGTATTTATATTTTCATTGCTTGAATGATCATGGGACTATAGTAGAAACCCAACAATTCGACCTAAGAAATACAAGAGAAAAACACCAAAGGGCCATGAATTTAATTTTCCATGACCTGATCACCAGTTTTATAGAAGTATATATGGAAGATATAGTGGTCAAGTCAATGAAAATAAAAGAACACTTTGACCAGTTGAAATTATCATTTGAACGGATGATGAAGTTTAAGCTTAAGTGCATGGAACTTTTTTAGTTTCCTCGTACATTAGAGAGTGATTGAGATTGACAAAAATAAAACTACGACGATCTTAGAAGCCAAACCCCTAAGTAATAAGAAAGAGTTACAAACGTTTCTAGGGCAAAGTAACTTTCTAAGAAGGTTTATTTCTAATTATACAGGAAGAACTAAAGCCTTCTCATCGCTATTAAAGCTTACAGATCATGACAAATGTTTCAGGAATAAAGAACACCAAGAGGCCTTTGATAACCTAAAGGCTTATCTCGCAAGACCAATGTTTCTGGTATCACCAATACAAGGATGGCCAATGAAGCTCTATATTTTCGATCGAAGAACAATCGATAGCTGGAATGATTACGTAGGACAACAATATAGGCGAGGAAAGAGCCATTTATTACTTCAACATACAATTGCTGAAGTATGAATGTAATTATTCTTCTATGAAGAAGTTATGTTTGGCCTTGTATTTTAGTTGTACTCAGTTAATGGCCTGCTTACTGCTTGTCGCTATGTATTTGGTTTCAAAAATTAATATAATAAAATATATATTTTTTCGCCCAATTTTGTATCTGAGAGTAGGGTTTGGTCTTTGCCATTGTCTGAATTGGACATTCAACACATACCATAAAAGCCAGTAAAGAACCAAGTCTTAGCAGATTTCATGGCTGATCACCCTTGTATGAGCATGGATAAAGAAATTGAGTTAGAGATATAAGATTGTAATCTAAAGCCTTAATTTTTATATTTCGATGGGTCCAAAACGTCCAGCGGAGCAGGGTTAGGAATCTTCATAGTTAACTCTTTATGATGAAATTATCAATTTTTTTTCACATTAAGAGAGAGTTGTTCATCAAAAAAAGGAGAAGTATTGTAACAATCAGGCTGAATACGAGGCTTTGATCATGATATTAGAACTATTAATCGACATGGGTGTAAGAAATATATCTATAAAAGGCGAATCACAATTGGTTGTCCATCAAGTTATGTGTTCTTTCAAATGCCAAAGCCAGTCAGTTATAACATTATTAAAAATTACTCATGAGTTATTGGACAAGTTTGATTAGGTAGAAATTTAGCATATCTCTAGGAAGAACAATGAAATTGGGAATTCATTACCTTAGATGGCTTCAAGGTATAAAGAGATGCATAAAGTCATATACAAGGCATAATATGTGAAAACGACCTTATTAAGGCTGCATTGCAAAGACGAAAAGAGAAGCTGAATGTCTCAAGTTTAGAGAGTGAGGATGTAAATGACTATATGAAATAGATCGAGGAATTCTTAAGAGGCCTCACTGGCTAAGTAGACCAAAGGCTAAGGATGCATGCCTTGAATTTCGTGTTATTAGATGATATTTTATACAAAAAACACAAAGATGGTGTATTGCTAAAATGTGTTGGACCGACAGAAGCCTGTATGATCATGGTGGAAGTCCACGAAGGAATTTACGAAGCCCACCAAGCTGGGGTCAAAATGAGATGGTTAATCATCAAAAGTGGTTATTACTGGCCAAAATGGGTGGGTGAAACATGTGTCTCCTACGTGAAATGATGTTTAGTATGCCAGAAGCATGAGCCGATTTAAATAGCCCCAACAAGTGAAATGTCCCCTATCATAAAGCCATGGCCATTCAGGGGTTGGGTGATCGATTTGATTGTAAAAATCACATTCCTTCGGTCAAGAAGCATGCCTTTATCATAATAGCCACTGATTTCTTCACTAAATAGGTGGAAGTTGTTCCACTGATAGAAATTTCACAAGAAAAGATCATTGGTTTTATAAAAAAACCATATCATTTATAGATTTAGGATCTCTAAGACATTAATTGTTGATCATGAGACTTCTTTAAATGGGGATAGAGTTAAACAATTCTTAAGCAAATTTTGGATTCAATTGGTAAACTCCATACCATATTATTCTCAGTTAGATAGTCAAGCAGAATCGTTCAACAAAATATTGAAAGGCATAATCAGGAAAATGATTATGGATAATGCAAGACATTACAATGAGTTTTTAAGTCAAACTTTGTGGGCTTACAGGACGTAGCCTCGATCAAGCATCAAAGTTATCATGTTTTAGTTAGTTTATGGGCAAGAGGCAATACTGCCTATGGAAATCAATCACGGTAGCTTTACAAAAAAAAATAAAAAACTAAGTCATGAGAACTATGGTGAAGCCCTAATGAAGAACCTACTAGAGTTGGATTAACTCAAACTGAGCGTACTTAACCAATTAGAAGTGCAAAAATCTAGAGTGGTCAAATACTATAATAAGAAAGTTATGGCTAAGTCATTCATGATGGGTGAATTAGTGTGGGAGGTGATACTGCATTTCGATGTGAACAACCCAAAATATGGTAAATGGTCACCCAATTGGGAAGGACCATATAAGGTGAAGATGTATTGGCCAACGGAGCTTATCATTTAAAGGATTTGGATAGAAAAGTACTTGTTAGAGTGATAAATGGAAAATATATTAAGATATATGTACCCTTACTATGGGAACATGAAAGAATATTGTTTTATTAATAGGATGATAAAATGTCATGATATACAAAAGAATAAATAAATTAAAAGAAATTGGATGATTATACGTCCTAATTTACATAAAGAATAAGAAATCAAAAAAAAAAAGAAAAAAATTACAATGAAGGACGAATAAAACGCAGTATATGAAACGTTGTGTGTTAAGAGACATCTCCATACTCATCCGTTTGGGCTTTGTCCATTATTACTTTTAAAGATTCCCTCACCTGATGCCACCCCCTCTGTACCTCCTCAGTAATAGTAATGACATAGACTAGAACCTTATCTAAATCAACTTCGGCTATGCCTTGGTATTCAGCCATGAAGTAGTTCAAATATTCTAAATCTTTGGTCGTATTTTTGTTATAGACATTGCATTTTTACGCATAGCCCGATGATGAGTCTCTTAAGGGGACACCTCATAAAATCATGGAACATTGCAATGATGAATGCTAGAAGTAAAAGAAACTTCAGGGAATTCAAGAAATACAGACAAATACCAGCCGAACATCACCTATATCTAGCATACCATCTCTCAAACCATAAAACTCGGTCGGATATACACTGAAAACCCTAGATCCAGCCGAACATAATACAAATGTTAGTAGGTGTAGTGGTTGTCAATCTCTGGAATCACAGACTGATTGATGTCTAGCCGGATGTAAAATTCAAAATACATGTCTAGTCAGATATATAATTCAAAATATATATCCATTCGCACATGTATCTAGCTATACCGAGTTATCAGTGACTATGCAGATCTTCAATTACGGGAATTACGAGCATAATTAAATTCGGTCAGTGTATATCCCAATATATCATCTGGTTGGACATGTATTGAGTTGTAACTACGCTGCAGATTGGCAATCACTGCACCTTCTCAAGCCAAAGAACGGGCATGTAGTTAGAGATCATTTGCATACATACATAAGTGCATGCATATATGCATACATACAAATAGCAATTATTTTGCAGGAAACTTGAACAAACGCCAGCCTCCAAGAAGTGGAGCAAGATATAGGACGTTCAGTGGCAGTCAAAAGTCGAAGTCCCCACGACACGAAGCACCCGATAGTCAGAAGGACAAAGACATTAGATGAGGCCCACCAGAACATAATAATTGGGGGGCGATGCTCGCTGCGTAATTAGGTTTTGGAATGCCTACAACAATAACAAGTTTTGGAATGTCTTTAGATCGGTAAAATTGGGTTTGGGAATGCCTACAAAAAAAAAATATGTGGCAGAGAGAGGTTTTGGAATGCTTCGGACAACAAAAGAATTTTAGAAAATGATTGCTTTAAAAGATGAAAAAGATCAATGAATTTAGAACACCAACAAATTTAGAATACCAATGGGTTTGGAACACAACCAGATTTGAAAAGCTGAATAGATTTAAAATGCCAAAGTAATTGGAAATAGATTTAGAATTGTAATGGATGTCTGTGAATAGGATTGGAATATTGTCAGGTTTAGAAAGCTAGACAAAATAAGAACGATGATAGATTTGGAATGTCAATTAATTTGGAATACTGATGGATTTGGAACACTAATAAATTTGGAATAACAACAAACTTAGAATTAAAGTTGGAAATGGGTTTTAAATGCCAATGGATTTGGAAAGCTAAACATAATTGGAATATTAACGGGTTTGAAATGCCAATGGATTTGGAATTCCAATGGATTTGGGACACGAATAAATTTGGAATAACGACAAACTTGGAATTGGAGCTGGAAATGGGTTTGGAATGCCAACAGATTTGGAAAACTCAACTTAATTGGAACACCGACGGGTTTAGAACGCTATTGGATTTGGAACACCGCTGGATTTGGAACACCAATAAATTGGGAATAACGACAACTTGAAATTGGAATCGATAATTTGTTTGAAATGCCAACATATTTAGAAAGCTGAACAAAATTGGAACACGGACGGGCCTGAAATTGAAATGGACTTAGAACGCTAAAAGGATTGGAGATGGGTTTGGAATGCCAACAAATTTAGAATGCTGGGCATGATTAGAATTCTAAAGGATTTAGAACACTAATAAAAAAATGAACTCAAGAAATAAGACATTGGAATATAGCCTCTCACCATTGAATGAATCGACGGATCTGAGAGTCCATCATCTCACAAACCAAATGAAGTGTCCCCATATCACACACCAATAGAGTTGGAACACCATTAGATTTAGAATAATAAACAGATTTGGAACACTGATGGAGTTGGAAAGATTGGAAAAAGGTAACACGCCAGGCGGCCTTTGAGCGCGACTAGGCTTGGAACGCCAAAGTCATTTGGATTTTAGAATGCTAATGTGGTTTGGATTTGGAATATCAATCATCACAACCGATCAAATCATCAGAGGACCCGAGGGTCCTTCAACCATCAAACCAACAATACCATCAAACCAACAATCAGACTGCTACCAATGGAAGGTAAATCTGGTGATTCCAGACGAGCCAGGTAAGTAAAAATACATGCATGACATTCATAGACTTATCACAGTCATACACTACAGAAACCTACCAAAGTGGGGGTAACTGTAGACATCGCATTTTTACGTTAGCCCGATGATGAGTCTCTTATGAAAACACCTTTGAAAATCTTGGGAAAGTTGTAAGAATTAATATTGGAAGGGAAAGAAACCACATAAAAATAAAAAAAAAAATCCAGAGTTCTGGTTGGACATCATCTATGTCCGTCCGGATATAAACATTGATGTTGTTGGAGTTGGTGCTTGAAGCATCAATCTGAATACTGTATTTTATTATTTATTAATAAAATAACTACTTTTTCATTTCAACTTTGTTCATGGTAATTATTCTGTCATAATGCATATTAGATTGATATATATGTTGAGAATGACATCGACCTTAGAATAGTCATGTAGTAATACTTGACACTGGATGGTTTGACATTGGGATAGAATTACTATTATAATCTATTCTTAAAGTAAATATTTATAGTCATTGGTTTTGGAATACAGTCAAATTCCTATAACCTAGGAGATTAGCATATGTTGTATATTGAAATTGGAGTTCTAATGGTTTAACCTAATGTACTATAAGCAAGGTAAGCTCGTATAGACATGTGGGAATTCATTGGAGTAAATATTAAATGACTCATAAGTGATTCCTAATAGTTGGAAGTATACACCACAGTCAATAGGAATCTCCTCGAGTCGAGTAGCATATGTGATCCTTTGACTATAAGATAACATTGATTTTGTGTGTGATCATCCACACTTTGATTCTATATATGTCAGAGAACTTTCATGGTTTGATTATTAGATGTTCGTTGGGTGTGGACTGATGTACTCATTAATCAAGTATGTATCAAGATAGGATCCGTCGACTCGTATGTATACCATAAGGGGTTTAGGTATCCATATGAGTAAGTCATGATTCTTGAGATTTTGGCCAAAACCCATCACCTATGGTAGATCGCATTTATCAGAAATAGTGTTCTGATAAATTGTAAAGAATCGTGGACATGTCGATATGAGATGTGAGTCTCGGAAACTTGATGGTGTAATCTATGTTTCCTAAGTACAACTCAGATAGATTACGACTGATGGATTGTTAAAAATATGTGATGATTTCAACTTGTATAGTTCAGAAAGGTCATTGGTGTTCTTCGTGAATTTGGAGGTGGTTGAATTACATACATATAAGCTAGGCTTATATGATGAATGTTTCTGGACTTAGAGAGTCTCACAATATGAAGTGTACTCATTGAGCACTTGGGTAGCCGATAAATTTTGATAATAAATAATATTTGATATTATAAATAATTAAGTGTTATTGGATAACATTAATTATTTACTTTGACCGAATTGGATTAATTGGATTAATCCAAAATCACACAAGGGATTTGTTATAATTTCAGAAATAATATACCATTGGAGGATATTTTGGTAATTACAAAAATGTAGTATTTGGCTTGATTTAATTGGATTAAATCAAAGTGGTAGACAAAGGTGATCTGTCACACCTAATTATACATATTTGGACAAATTGGATTAAGCCCACATAAAAGTTGATTAGAACTTTTATTAATTAAAAATTACACAAGTTTTGTTATAAAAGGCAAGCTTGAGAAAGTTTTTAATCAAGCTTGAGAAAGCTAAAACAAACAAGAATTAGAGATATTAGCATAAGTAAAAGAAATATTTCAAGAAGCTTTGGAAGTTCTCTACAATATTTCAACAAGGAGAAGAAGATTGGATCTTGGAACTAAGCTTGCTAGGAATTTCTCTACTATATTTCGACAAGGAGAAGAAGATTGGATCTTGGAACTAAGCTTGCTAGGAATTTCTCTACAATATTTCGACAAGGAGAAGAAGATTGGATCTTAGAATCAAGCTTGCTAGGTAAATTTGATATTCTCCAAAGCTATGTTTTCATTAGTGAGTTATCATTAGCGAGGCATATAGTGATGAATTATGTATTGGATAAATAATAACATAACTTGATGTTTAAATTAGGCTAATTAATTGTGTAAGGATTCTTTGGAAGCATAAACACAATATGTTTGTGATTGGGTCTCAAAATATTTATGTTAAGTATAGAAATAAAATTAGAGTTTGGAACTCTAGATGATAGCTTGGAGTTATGGCTGCCATTGTAGACTCATTTGACTATATTTGAGTGACCTAGAATTGTTAATGAGTAATTTCATTGTGAGATTCTATTTTGGTTTTTGTTTTGATTCAAAGGAATGCATATATATATATATATATATATATATATATATATATATATATATATATAATATATATATATATATATATATATATCTAGAATCACTATTGGAATAAGGTATAAAGAAGTGAATAGGCCGTATTATTCCCCTGAACCTCTGTCTTTCCAACTATAAACTACATTATTACTATTTTCTCTAATTATATCTTATGTATGGGACTGTGGCCCAACTTAATAATTTAAAATGCAAACTTAACTTCAATACTGTATACATAAAAACATTGTTTTTACAATGACTATTCCATAATCAGATACTAATACATGACTTTTATTTGACACTGACTGGACTCTTACTCTTTCTGACTTGGACTGATGGACTTCATACCCTAGTGACTGCATCAGTATCCGTCCTTACGAGCTTGTCCTCCGAGAATACCTACAAAATAAGAAAAATATGAGGGGGTTAGATCGTCGTACGATCTAAGTGAGTGGACGATAAAAACTAAAACACTATAATGAAAACTTTTAGTTCAATAATCAATGGCCTTTCAGAAAATCAAATTATCTGAAAATCCTTTTCTTGTCTGAAAACTCTAAGCTATTTTAGAGAAAGCTTATCTGGAATCTCTTTAATAAAACTTAACCTTTCTGAAATATGTTTTCTGAAAACTGTTTCTGAAAATTTGATATCTGATAATTCTTTTATTTTTGAAAATGTGATATCTGAAAACTGGTCTGTATCTGAAAAACTCGACGTATGGGGGCATTACGTATCACCGTCCCCTATGCACCTAACTAGAGCCAGAAGTACAAATCCAAGACTTTGGGGCATTACGTATTGCCGTCCCCCAAAGCATGCCACTATTGTCCCTGAAACTGGTGGTCTTGGGGTGTTACGTGTCGTCGTCCCCCAAGCCACTGACCTAAAACTGGGGGTAAGATCTATGATACCCTCCAAGCTCTAAAACTATGATCTAGGGGCATCTGTCATCCATAATCTGAACTAGGATCTAGGGGCGTTACGTATCGCCATCCCCCTAGTCCTCTACATGTGCACATGTGTTGTCCGTCAATTCCATCTCTGTACAAGTTACATACTGAGATGAGGTTTTCCCCATGCCTTGAAAATCATAAAATCATGCTTTGGAAAATATTTCTTTTCTAAATCATCCTTATCTGAAAAACAACTGGAATAAAATTCCGGCTAACGCCCTATATGCTCAAAATTAAGTCTGAATTTATAAAGGATAAATGAATAAACCAATAAGAAAAATCAACTTGAAAAGAGAAGTGTCCACTCACTGTTAGGAAATCTGGCTAACATTACTCACTTGCCGAGAAAACCTCTGGTTCCTGCGATGATCTACATTGGATAAACTAGATTAGAAATGAACTAAGAAACGCACTTTAGAATCAGGCTAAATTTTTCTTATTAAGGTAAGCATTATCACTCTGTGGGTATCGTACTTATATCGTGATGTAATATGTACATACGAGTTGATACGGGACTTATAGGGTAGCCTCTATCGCGTTCGGGTGAAACTGAAATGGTTAGAAACTGATTTGGGGAATTTTTTGACCTCGTGTTGCGACGCAGGTCAGGGCGTGTCGCGACGCGCATCGTCCAGAGGCGTACCCAAACTTTTGCCTTGCTTGTCACGACACAAGGACCTTTCACGTCACGACGCGAACCATACCAAAAGCATTTCTGGGAAAATTCCCAGATTGCGTCGCGACGCGGGTCTCTCTGCATCACGACTCAAGACCAAAAATCTGGTCTTAACTTCATTTTTTCATAATCAATTTGCTCAATACTTCCCCAAACAATTCATACAAGCAATTAACTTCAAATCATTCAAAACACCATCAATAACATCCTTAACCTCTATTTACATTCATTCTATATACTTCATTAGTATATAACCAAAATTAACAATTTGGGGATTTCCTACAATCTTCATTTCTTAACACCATGATCATTCATTCGTTTATCACATTCAAGTCACTAATCTACTAAAATCATCAAAACTTAACAATTTTGATCAAGTCTCATTATATTATTTCTCTTGATTCTCCTCTTTCCTCAAGCCTTCAAGGTAACTTTTCTTCTTCTTGCTTATTGAATGGTTGTTTAGTGTTTGCTTCTTCTCTTATCTTCATATTTCTTCTTCTTTCTTCTTCTACTTTCTTTTTTCTTCTTTCTATTCTCCTTCTTCTTCTTTTCTTTTTTCTTTATCCTTCATGTTTTCTTCTTCATTTCTAGGGATACATGAATAGTTCCCTTTTATACTTGGCCATTTTTCAATAAGAAAAGTGTGGAAACTTATAGAATTTACTAGAATACCATGAGGTACTATTCATACAAATTTTTTATATGCATTGTTAGCATATTTAGGATTCAAATTTGGAGAAATGTTCAACGCAAAAGTTATAGGCCTCGATCTTAGCTTTCTAGCGATATAAATTTCATAAAAATTGGAGTTTGTATGAGAAATTTATGGCCTAAAAACTATGGGCTATCCGGAGTGGTACATTATACAATTTCGTATTGGAATTTCAGGCAATTAACCGATTATCCCTAAAGTCATTCCGTGAGTGCATTTGTGTCCCAACATATTTATATCATGTTATCTTCGTCTCATGACGTAACAGTACTACATGACAATAGTGGTATAGACTATCGGTCGTTACAAATTCTTCCCTCATTAAATAGGATTCGTCCTCGAATCCTCCTTAAACTTAGAATATTACCATAGGTCACAGAGTTTACGTTTCGTTCTAATAAATGCACCTTAACTTTTCTATTCTCTTAACTTCTGTTTCATACTTTGATGTTTCTTAACTTCTTGGTCGAGAAGGAACTCCTTGTCCTGTTTTCATAAAATTCCTGCTGATTACTTTACACTACGGCATGCTATAGTTCTTATGGTATATCAAAAAAGCCTCATTTCTTGATCTTTTGTTATACTCCACTTACAGCTGTCCATTCCCACACCTTTTATTTCTTGACTGTCTAGACTTCTTATATCTATTCGATAATAAGATATATTCTAAGAGTCTTCTTACTGAGAATTTAACACCCTCTTAACTCATTTTGCATAACTATTAGGGCTCGGCTTTTCCATCTTTTCTTAAGAATCTTTTATCTCTACAGGTATTTGTGCTCACTGTAACCGAGTTTCTTTATCTCGGCTTTGACTCTGGAAGGCATATGCATACACATATATATACACTAGGCTGCTTACCGGTTCCACTTTATAAATTTTCTTGCCTCTACTTATCTGTATAACTTAGGACCTTGTAGTGCAGTTTCAGGTTCTTTATATACCTTTTATCCACTCTTATTGTTCATACCACGGGTTTGTACTAAGAAGATTGGTCATGATAGCTTCTTTGGGAGATTAACTGTTCGAACACTTTTGTTTAAACTACACTTCTATTATGGACGGGAACGCTGGCTATTTGGTTCTAGTTATAGTTCGTGCTTTATTCAAACCTTTACTTTCATTGCTATTTGGAAGTCTGGTTACGATGTACGACACCATCTTGTTTTCCATAGCATAGTGTTGTAAGGGGTCGTTACTTAAATACATGCAAGTATACCGTTTCTTAAGGATTCACTTGTTATGCTAATTGCAACTTTGCGCTACTTATCTTCTTGAACTCGTAGTGGTTTGGTCTGTTAGATATTATGACCCATAGCGTCACTATTTGTAAAAGACATTGTGGTTTTTGTACAAATTAATTATGTAGCAATGGAAATTGTATTTTATCATTTTGTAATTTGACTACTTAAATATATAAATGATAAAAGTCCCTATGATTAATTCCGGATTATAAGATATGAGACAGTATCAATCCATAAAGGTTTAATCATTAAATATCCCTAGTCGTAGTATTATCGAGACTGGACATCGATAATGCGGAATAGACTAGTATTACACTTGTGCGTGTTATGGAAGCGTAACGACATAGTTCTCATATGTTTAAGTATTGGATACTTATGCAATAGTGATAGGAGGTTTGTTTACCGATGGTACAGAAACAGCTTCGCTCTGGATAGACCCCGCGGAATCCCATTGGTAGTATGACTATGTGTCTATGGGAATCCGCATCAGGGTAGGTGTATTTGGTCTTAACCTGAGACTTCCATTGCTAGTACTTGCGACAATCAATACACTTTGGTTTTGGTCATCCAGGAATTTAACAGGTTATGTGTACGCCTCTTCTGGGTTTATTGAGAATCGTAGTGTATTGGGTGTGATGTCAAGATGGAAGTATCACTTCAGTCATATGGAGATGATGATCACGCAGGGATATAGAATTAGTACTCTAAATGGTTGCAACCATCGAGATAATATGACAAGGTCATGATTATCCGATTTAAAGAGACTAGTTGCTTGTAATCCGATATATGCTTCATAGGAGGCATACACTATTCCAGCCCCAGGCCTTGCATGTGACATCCGATACTGGATCGCAATATGCAATACTACGTATACTACACCTGATATAGATTATATATTCCATTAAGAATATTTCTGGAGAATTGGGTAGGCACGGTGCTTTGCTAGAAGCCAACCATGTCTCGTAAATCGGTAAAAACGTAGTACGAGGTAGGTATATGTTCATCAGAGTGATACTGTTTCTGACACAGAATCCTTAACGGAACATGAACAGTCCATCAGGGATGAGACTATACCACAATCTTCAAATACACAAGGACCGCCTAGGTCGGAGAGAGTCAGAAAACAACCTGAGAGGTATGGGTTTCTGATCTCACCTCATGTGGATATTAATCTTATTGAGGAAGACGAGCCGGTTACGTATGAGGAAGTGATACAAGGTATCGACTCCGATTTATGGCAAGATGCCATGAATTCCGAAATGGATTCCATGTACACCAACCAAGTTTGGACACTGGTTGATGCACCAGAAGGCGTAAAGCCTATTGGTTGCGAATGGGTCTTCAAGAGGAAGACCGACATGGATGGCAATGTACAAACATACAAAGCTAGGCTTGTAGCGAAAAGGTATCGTCAACGACATGGTGTTGATTGCGACGAAACTTTTTCACCCGTTGCCATGATTAAATCCATTCGGATAATGCTTGCTATTGCTGCATATTTCGATTAGGAGATATGCAGATGGACGTCAAAACCGCTTTCCTTAACGGAAACCTTTTGGAGGATGTTTATATGCAACAGCCTGACGGTTTTTTCGTACCTAGACTTGCAAACAAGGTTTGTAAGTTAAATCGATCCATTTATGGATTGAAACAAGCATCGCTTTCTTGGAACCAACGTTTTGATAAGATCATAAAAGAATATGATTTTGTTCAAAACGAGGATGATCCTTGTGTATATAAGAAGGTTAGTGGGAGCGCACTGACATTCATTGTCCTTTACGTTGATGATGTATTGCTTATTGGCAATGACATTCCCATGTTAACATCGGTGAAAGCTTGGCTTTCATTAAAATTCTCCATGAAGGATCTGAGAGAAGCAGCCTTTATTCTAGGAATAAAGATCTACCAGGATAGATCTAGAAAGCTGCTTGGACTCTCCCAGAGCACGTACATTGACAAAGTGTTGAAGAGATTCAACATGGATCAGTCCAAAAGGGGACAGTTGCCAGTGTCACATGGCGTCACTCTATCTAAGGACATATGTCCTAAAACTCAAGATGAGAGAGATAACATGAGTCGGATACTGTTCGCCTCGGCAGTCGGATCGATCATGTATGTCATGATATGTACGCGATCGGATGTCTCCTATACTTTGAGCATGTGTAGTCGCTATCAGGCCGATCCAGGTGATAGTCACTGGATGGCGGTTAAGAATATCCTAAAGTATCTTAGACGAACTAAGGATGCTTTCTTAATCTATGGAGATGGAGAACTTGAGGTAACTAGGTATACCGACGCAAGTTTCCAAACCGATAAAGACGACTGCAAGTCGCAATCCGGGTACATATTTTTTTTGAATAACGGAGCAGTGAGCTGGAAATCTTCCAAGCAAGAGACTGTTGCCGATTCAACAACAGAAGCGGAGTATATTGCTGCAGCTGAAGCAGCAAAAGAGGCAGTTTGGATTCGAAAATTCCTAATTGGATTAGGAGTAGTTCCGTTAGCAGCTGAGCCCGTTCAATTGTATTGTGACAATAACGGGGCAATAGCACAGGCTAAGGAACCGCGATCTCACCAACGATCCAAGCATGTTCTTCGATGTTTCCATCTGATTCGTGAGATCATACATCGTGGCGATGTGAAGATAGAGAAGGTCGCATCAGATGACAACATTGCAGATCCGCTGACGAAAGCTATTCCTCAGTAAAAGTTTGAGCGACATGTACATAGTTCAGGTATTAGATGCTTGAGTGACTGGCTATAGGCCAAGTGGGAGATTGTTAGACAATTATTACCCATAGCGTCATTATTTGTAAAAGACATTGTGGTTTTTGTACAAATTAATTATATAGCAATGGAAATTGTATTTTATCATTTTGTAATTTGATTACTTAAATATATAAATGATAAAAGTCCCTATGATTAGTTCCGGATTATAAGATATGAGACAGTATCAATCCATAAAGGTTTAATCATTAAATATCCCTAGTCGTAGTATTATCGAGACTGGACATCGATAATGCGGAATAGACTAGTATTACACTTGTGCGTGTTATGGAAGCGTAACGGCATAGTTCTCATATGTTTAAGTATTGGATACTTATGCAAGTGTGATATGAGGTTGTGTTTACTGATGGTACGGAAACAGCTTCGCTCTGGATAGACCCCGCGGAATCCCATTGGTAGTATGACTATGTGTCTATAGAATCCGCATCAGGGTAGGTGTATTTGGTCTTAACCTGAGACTTACATCGCTAGTACTTGCGATAATCAATACACTTTGGTTTTGGTCATCCAGGACTTTAACAGGTTCTGTGTACGCCTTTTTTGGGTTTATTGAGAATCGTAGTGTATTGGGTGTGATGTCAAGATGGAAATATCACTTCAGTCATATGGAGATGATGATCACGCAGGGATACAGAATTAGTACTCTAAATGGTTGCAACCATCGGGATAATATGACAAAGTCATGATTATCCGATTTAAAGAGACTAGTTGCTTGTAATCTGATATATGCTTCGTACGAGGCAGACATTATTCCAGCCCTAGGCCTTGCATGTGACATTTGATACTGGATCGCAATACGCAATACTACGTATACTACGCCTAATATAGATTATATATTCCATTAAGAGTATTTCTGGAGAATTGGGTAGGCACGGTGATTTGCTAGTAGTCAACCATGTCTCATAAATCGGTAAAAACGTAGTACGAGGTAGGTACTGTTTGGATAGTCCGACGACCAGATTTACTGCCAACATATCCAAGGATCTCGTGGGTCGCTTCCCGAAGATTCACCGATGACGAATTATTCGAACTTAATTAATCTGGGATTAATTACGGAGATATTTTATCTGTGATAAAATACTATTTGAAGAGAGAGAATGATTAATTTGGAATTAATCGATAAAATAATATATTCGATATATTAAACGAAATTAGATTTCGACGCGGAATTAAAATTAGATTTTAATTCGGACTAACGAATTAATTGGAATTAGTTCGCTAGCGACGTGAATAGTAATTTTACTTGGCATTATTATTTAATTAAATTTGATTTAATTACGTCGCAACGGAAAATTCGTTAATTCAGAATTAACGAACCCGAGCCCGGAATGTGATTTCGAGGCCACTCCAATTTTGAATCTAGTGCGGCCGCAAGTCACATCGCTCGTCACATCCCATGTCACTTTAGAGATGGATGTCAAGTCACCTTTTGGTGAATGACAACCAGTCACTATTCATGATGTTGGTTGTTGAGGGCAATTAATGCTTTTTTCCCTCCAAATTGGCTTTTGACTTTTGGAAAGTAATATATCAAAATTTGGATGAGATGTTTTGCATTATGTTTTTAGAAAACAAAAATACCAAAAACTTGAAACTCTCTCTCTCTCTCCCATTTTGCTCCATTGCCGTGAGCCTCCTTGAAGAAGAAGAAGGATTGTTTTTCTTTTTCTTCACTTGCTAGCACATTCAATGATCATTCAAGGTGTTAGGGAAACCCACCTTGGAGCTTGGATTCAAATCTTCAACAAAAGGAGCACCTTGGCCGAATCTTCAAAAGAGAATTTTTGTGTTCATCGTCTTCAACCATCCGATCTTTGTAAGTATGATTCTGTCATACTTCTTTATTTTATTCACATGTTTTTATGCTTGAATGATCTTGGGACAACTTTAGAGACCAACATGGTCTGCTTAGACTAGGGTTAGGTACTTCTTGTAAATTACGGAAGTTGACACATAATAGAACCTTAGTTTCAGTTTAATACCGAAGAACCTCGTTGTTATGCCTTTTGGTCTTTATTTACTAGGTATTCTATCATCTCTTGCTCTATCCTATTTTCTACCGAGAATTTATGTGATCTATACATATGTCTCCTACTTCATCTTACTCTTTTGTCTGATACTAGTTCTTTTGTATCTGCGTCATTACTCAATCACTACTTTGTCTCAATACTACTCCATCTGAATCAAATCTTTCCTAACTCCTTAACTTAAGGTTGTCTCCCATTTTTATTCTGTTCTTAAACTACGCATGAAGATCTTATGTTTCGGTCTTCTTTCACTATACTCTCAGTTATTCCTGGGAGTGTCTTAAGGCAACCTTGAAGGTTCATCTCTGCTACTGTTGCCTAACGAGGGTTGGGAGGGTGGGAACTTATCTTTAAGCCTTTCTGGTTATGGTGATCTGGTTGCACATACTGTTTATCTAGGAGCCTAGGACTCTCATATTTATATATTTGATGCCTTTCCCTACACAAGGGTACTACTACTAGAAACTATCTGGTTTGCCTTCTTTAACTCTACCTCCGATCATATTCAACAATCGATCTCTCCACCTTTTCTGTGAAATTCTTTTTGAGTCATGCTCTCTAACAACTTCCTCGTACTGCCTCTATATTCATTCTTGTTTAGTTTCTGTTGTTAAACCCTCTGAATTCGTTATTTTCTTCCTCTGAGTACTGCTATACTCCATTTGTTATTCTTTCTTAAGAAACTTGCTCCGCTATAAAGATTTCTTCCTTGTCTCAGTTCTTTAAACTCTTACTCCTTACTTTTCTGAAAACTCTATTTACTTCGATTACTTAAGACATCTCATACTAAATCTTTGGTTCAGGTGCTACTCTTTACCCATTCTTTCCTTCCCAATACTATGGAACTCTTTATAAGTTGCTCACTATATTCCTAAGAGTCGTTCTCCCTGATTTCTTTATACTTCTAAGTCTTTACTTCCTTAAGAGTTCTTAGCTCAACAATGGCTTCTAAACTTAGCTCAACTTATTGTGGCTACAAACTATTCTATTTCATGCTTCTCATATATATTTCATTGTACTCACCAATTTGGCTGTCTGGCCATCTCGTTATTCGTCTAATCTATCCATTCTCTACTTTACTGGTTCTTTTCTTTACTGGGCTCTAAGTTGAGGGTGAGCACATACAATCTATAAGGATCTGTAGACACACATTTCTTTTTACACCTAAGCTCGACGATGATCTGGTTAAGTATCCATATGATTATTAAAATCGAGGTTTCTAGAAGAAATGATCGCCATTCGTTCTGTAGGGACCTGGTCGACTACTCCATGTCTTGGGGTCCCATAACTATTATCAATTTTCCACACTACTATCTCCTCGATATGTTTTTTTTGTACCTGAATGTATTGAATTTCCTTGTTACTTCTCCCGTCTCTCTTACCACTTGCATATCATATTTCTTGCTCTATGCTTGCTACAGAGGCTAGTGGTGTTTCGTTCTCCTAATTGCTTCCTAGATCTCTGCTCTCTATTATTATTATTATTTTTACTACAAGTCTCGACTTTGGCACTCTATTCTACTATTCATATTAACACTCTTGTTACTTCTAAATATCTCCAATTTTATTGGTTCGTCCTTTTATACTTCCACGGTTTCTACTGACTTGAGCTGATATGTAGGTTCTGCTACATTTAGTCTATTCTGTAGACTTCTACTAGTCTTGCAGGCCTCGCGCTGACTTGCCTTAATCTTTGGCTATATTGGGTTATCTTCTTTATATCGTCGAAAACTTCCTTAATCTCTTCTTGGGTAATCTGCCTTTCAAGGACTCTTCATTCCTTAAAATGAGTTTTTATCAGGCTTTTTACGGTCGCTTGTATCTATGTTGGTAAGGACTAGGGCAAACTTATTATGTCTCGATGGGTTTCGGAATCCTTATTTCTGGTACTCTGTGTCATAGTAAAGTCTACTTCAGGACAGCTTCCTCAAGTTATATGACTATACGGTTGCAAACTAGATAGTTTAGGATTTTGTCTCCATCAGATTACTTGGGATAAGGTAACTAATCGTTTCTACTTATGACTTTTATTTGCCTGTTTATGGACCTGGGTCTGGATTTGGGGATCTGGAGTTCTCTAGGTTCTTTTTGACATCTCTTGTCTATGGGAACTTCTTAGGCTAGCCTCGATCCCCCGCTTCTCTTATCTTTCTGTCTATTCCTCTTTACTTGGGTAACTTACTATCTATAGGAAGTACATGAAGGCTATTAGTTCGGCTTGAAGGAATGTTATGAGGAGGGAATGGATTTTACATCTTCTACGCACTCTGTTACTTGTTCGGGCTTTTTCTATTCTCATTCTATTGTCCAAGGTAGATATCCTTAGAATTTTACTGTCTTATTATATCTCTTTACTTTTCGTTATCTCTGGCTACTTACACTCTTATACATCTTTCCTCACTTTCTTATAGCTTTTCTTTCCCACTCCCTTGGTAACTTTTCTTAGATCTTTCTGTCTGGTTTTATAGCTCATTTATACTTCTGGTAATAGATCAGAATAACTTCAGGAAAAATTCTTAACGTGGATCCAGAATATAGTTGTCCTCGTAAGGGATACTATTCGAATAGTCTGGGAAGGCTTACTAACATATCTATATAACTTTGAGGACGTACTCGAGGAACATATACTGGAGAGGTAGTGCCTTACATACGAGTATCCTGGACATGCTGTGTACATCAGATCCCAACACTCTGCTCACTGCAGTCTCTGACTCCCTAGACCATGCTCTAATACCATCTTTGTAACATCCTCAATCTGGGAGATGTTACCAGCAGGGAATAGGCCATACTATTCCCCTCAGCCTCTGTTTTTCCAACTATAAACTACACTATTACTATTTTCTCTAATTATATCTTATGTATGGGACCGTGGCATAACTTAATAATTTAAAATGCAAACTTAACTTCAAAAACTGTATACATAAAAACACATGTGTAGGCATTGCATTTTCGCATGTGAAACCCGATGATGAGTCTCAGTTGGAGGCACTACCTTTTTAGCGAAGGATATTGCGGGAAATGGAGGTCGGAAGGGGAAATTCAGAATAAGTACGTCATCAGATTCATTTCGCAAGTTCACTGTCTTCGTTAGTGCTGCGTTCGTTACTTCATTCGAACGTCAGGTAGATTGCGGACATTCGTGTAGCGTTCGAATGGGCGTTCGAACGGCGTCGGTAATTCTGGTTTTGTTGCTAGCCTCGCACCCCAGCCCAATTAGCCCCCCAAAGCCCATAAAACACATCTCAATTAATAAAACACATTTAAAACACATGGGAAATTAAATTAAATATTAAGGTAAATATTAATAATGTATTTGAATTAAATAAAATATTTAAACCATTTTCCAATTAAATAAAACATAATATAATCATACCTAATTAAGACAAATCAAATATATTAACTTCCTAACTAAACAAATCACATACTAAATTAAAAAAAAATCATGCCTAATTAAAATCAATCATAACAAATTAAATATTTTGTATTCCTAATCTAGCCAAGATTTGTCCCCCCTCAATCTTTGACTTTCCTTGCTCAACACAAAATCAAATCCCTTCCTTGTGAGACAAGGAGTAGCCCTAACCTTTCTCTATATAAACAACCCCTAACCAAGACATGCACTCCCCTAGCTCATACACAAGACTTACACGAAAATCACAACACCAAGAACCCTAGCCACTCACGGCAATAGCAAGAAGCACAAACAAAACTCTTCTCTTCATCTCTCCTTCTTTGGCCGAGAATACCACTATCCTCCATCCCCTCCATTGCCGAATTTTAACAGCCATTACAACCACCAATACAGCCCCTAACCACCACTGAAAACCACCTCCATAAACTTCCCATACAACACCAAAAATACACACCCCCAAAACAGCAGTCAAATCCTCTTAAAACAGTCCCTAAAATCCTCAAAACAGTAACATAAAAACAGCATTCATAATCCTTAAAATAATCACACAGGACTACACTAAAAACCCACAAAAAACACTTGGAACAGTCCGTTGAAACGTCAAAACAAGTGACCTGAACAGTGAGCAGCAAAACAGAGGCCGAACATCAAGCAAAATAGCAAAACAGTGAGCTAGGACGCTAAACCAGTGAACCGGAGAAGTTGATGAGCCTTACCCTTCCGACGTCCGTGAAACGCAAGCCTGAAAGTTGGAAAAAAGGTTAGACCTGAGGGTATTTTCCACACTCGTTTTCTAATTTATTTGTATTATTTATTGAGTATTGCCTGCATGATTGTTATGTTGAAATGCATGTTGTGGCCCTTGAGTAGATAAATATGCATGAATTATGAGATGTTGTATGTTGTGGCTTTGGAATAAAATGAGAGATGTGTCAACTCTCGCGGTATATCGGATGGAAACCCGGACATAAATTTCATAGCCGATTCCGAATGGACGGTAGTATGATATGTACTCGGGATACAACTCCACGTACCGCTTGAGTAAACGGCACCCTCTTTTGTGTTGTGTTGCTTTGATTTATTTGTTTTTTGTCACTTGAATTATGCATGTTGTTATTTATGCATGATTCAATCGAGCGCATGTGCTTAGTAAGTGCGATGAAAGGTCCCCTATTTGAAGGGGTTAAAACCCTTTACCATGATGCTTTGCCGCGCCGGTTGATGTGCGTTCGGTTGAATGCAAGATACGTTCAATCGGGCATACTAAGTTTGGTATTATTGTTTCTTTATTCTTTGTATGCATGATGCGATCGAGCGCATGGGCTTAGTAAGTCGGATTAAAGGTCCCCTATTTGGAGGGGTTAAAATCCTTTACCACGATGCTTCGTCGCGTCGGTTGGTGTATATCCGGTTGGGTATGAGATGAGTTCAATCGGATACGTGAGGTCCCACATTGTGGATTTGTTGCCTATGAATGTATTGCATGCATCAGGTCTGGTTCCGTTCGAACGTGTTCTCGAACGCTATACGAACGCGAACCTTCTGTTTACCGTTCGAACGCGTTTACAAATGCTATGCGAACGCGCAAGCACTTTCTTAGTTTCATCATGCATCAGGTCTGGTTCCGTTCGAACGCGTTCTCGAACGCCATACGAACGTGAACCTTCTGTTTACCGTTCGAACGCGTTTACAAATGCTACGCGAACGCGCACACACTTTATTAGTTTCATCATGCATCAGGTCTGGTTCCGTTCGAACGCGTTCTCGAACGCTATATGAACGCGAACCTTCTGTTTACCGTTCGAAGAGAAGTCTATCTGTCGATAGCGAGCCAGTTCGTCTCGAAGAAGAGAGAAACATCGTGCCTGGAGCTCCCGCCGCTCTAGATCCCTATTTTCAAGAGACAACTGGAAATGTTAAAAAGATAGTACCGGACGAACGATAAGAAAGTAAAGTGTGAAGTTTAGTCTCATCTACTAATTGAAGCGCTCTGAGCTCTGGGCTTCGTGGACCAAATGGAATCTCGAGTTCAGAATGGAGAGCGTTAGCTACCACGTCCCGGCATAACCTGACTCTAGTATGACTACTGCGAACGTGCACGCATCCTCTTAGTATTTCATGCATCAGGTCAGGCTCCGTTCGAACGCGTTCTCGAACGCTACACGAACGCGCGCCCACTGAACTGAGTTATTTTCATCAGATTTCGTATCTAGTTGTCCCTAGTAGCTATTCCTTCATATGATAAACCTGATTGTTTCTATGCATTATGCAAAACTATGTAGGTGTCATTCATATGTATTCCCCACATGTATGAGTATAATGTGTTTATTAACTTGTATGCTTGCCGTGTGTTAATCTTTATGTATGCAAATTGAGACATAGATTACATACTAATAGGCTGTATGCAAATTCGGATATGTGTTACATGTAAATTTAGGTGAACTTGTTGATGTATGCATGTGAATTTAGAAGCATGATACTCTTGGAAATAATTGTTACTTAAACTTGATTAAATTATTACATAAATCCTTTCATTACAAGTGACATAAGTAAGGGACCATTCCGAACCCAACGGTTTGAGGTCTTCCCTTGCGAGGGGTGAGTGCGGCCTTAAATCTCATTTTCCTGGTTCACACCAGGTGGCGACTCCATTATTCTCCGGTTTAGTCCCCGTGGCTACTCCGTACTCCCAACCAGGCCGCGAGCCTGGAACCGCATGCGTCGTCCAGTTTTTGTGTCCCACAACATGTTTTTACAATGACTATTCCATGATCAGAGACTAATACATGACTTTTATTTGACTCTAACTGGACTCTTACTCTTTCTGACTTGGACTGATGGACTTCATACCCTAGTGACTGCATCAGTATCCGTCCTCCCGAGCTCGTCCTCCGAGAATACCTACAAAATAAGAAAACTATGAGGGGGGTTAGATCATCGTAAGATCTAAATGAGTGGACGATAAAAACTGAAATACTATAATGAAAACTTTTAGTTCAATAATCAAGGGCTTCGGCCTCCTACTTTCCTTCAGCACCTGCAACGAATTGCAAATGTGAATAGGACAAGCAGAATCTAAAATCCAGTTGGATGTAACGGCTTTACAAGCCAAAGATATATCAATAACTGGAAAAATAAATGTATCTGATGTAGATGCTCTCTCTCTCCTCAGCTGGGTGATGTAGTTAGGACAGTTCCTTTTCCAGTGCCCGACTTTGCTGTAGTGATGGCACTTGTCTTCAGAAGCCCTTTTGGGCTTAGCTATCTTTGCCTGCGGTTGAGGACCAAAACCCTTCTTCTTCTTCCCTTTCTTCTTCTTTCCCTTTGGCCAGGCCTGGGAAGAAGCGGAAAGAGAAATGGGTCTAGGAGGGCGAGTCGGTACTCCCTTCTTAAGGTCTTCCTCCGCCGTGAACAACATCCTATGTAACTCATGGTAGGTACAGATAGTCCCATTCATGTTGAAATACATCACGAACTGGCGATATGAAGCTGGGAGAGAACCAAGAATGACACTCATACCGAGAATATCATTTAGAATGAGATTATGTTGCCTCAAATCGATCATTTGAAGAACATGCGGGCTAACAGCTTGCCCCTCATCCAACCGCGCATGGAACAGTTCCATTGCGACTTTGTGAACAATCACTTGTTCTTGGTTCTCAAATGACTGTCTCAATCGAGTCATCATTGTATAGGCATCTGACATGCCATAATACTGTTTCTTGAGTCCCGGAGACAGTGAACTAAGGATGTATGATTTAACTCTTAAATCATCATTCTTCCAAGTTTCAAAAACTTGGTGTTCCTCCTCCGTAGCATCCGCACCAACATCAAGGGGCAACGGACCCTCAAGAACATATCCCAGTTTCTCAGAATCGAGGACAATCCTCAAATCCAAGTCTCAGTCAGCGAAGTTTTCAGCGCCTTTGAGTTTGTTCGCATCAAGCATACGAGCAAACTGATTTGTGGATGGTGCCGTCATCGCAAATCTATCATATAGATCACGAAAAACGATTAGCAGAAATTAAGCAGTTTCATATAATATCAAAATCATAAACTAGATCATGGATTTTTAATCTAAAAATGCCCCTCCCACTAAATCATGCAATACTGTAATCCCCAAACAGAATACAAAGATTTAATAATTAAATTAAATACAAATAGTGAAAAGTGAATCTCGTGAATATATTTCAGCTCACAGCAGAGGCACGGTCTCGCCTACGTATATTCATCAGGTAGACAACTCATTTGTCAATCATTCACTAATGACTCCTGGGTTTCCGGTCCTGGTCGTTTCCCGTTGTCGCTGCGAAGGCAGGCCCACAAGGAGACGTACCAAGGTTAAACTCGTCCATGATAAACTCAAGTTACTTAATTAATCCTGACAGCTAGGGCACGTTCAGAATTCCGCTTTCGCTTGAATTTATCTAGTATCTGATATACATCCGGTATAAATAAATCTCTATCGGCTACACCCTCACAGCAGAGGCACGGTCTCGGATGTAGTCAGAGAGAAGTATTCATAAACCGTATTGACAAGACGGACCACATAACATGCATCAAATACATAATTACATTAAAACCTTATTAATCAGGGATTTTCCGCTAAGTGTCATACACCCTAAATCTAATCAAATTAGATTCTAATAAGCATGTATAAAGTCAAGAAAACATGATTAAACATTGATTTAATAAAGGCTAATCATTTTAGGGGGCCTAGAATCATACTCGCTCTGATACCATTTTGAAATGGGTTTAGGGGCTAAATCCGGTAACGCAGCGGAAACAGTGGAAAATCAAATTTTCCGATTTCAAAACTTTTTCTCGGATTAATTAAATAAACATATTTATTTAATTATCCAATAATCAAATTATGAAATAAAATTCAATAAATCATATTTAAGTGAATTTACCGAATTGCCCTTACACTTGATATTTTGTTCATTTTAGTCCGAAATTGATCAAATCAATTTTGAATGATTCTAAATCATTTCTAAGATGAACTTAGCATGTTCAAAACATCAAAATACCAAAAGCAACAAAAATCCCCAATTTTGTTCATTTGGCCGAGAGCCTCCAAAGGGGGGGGATTGTGCATATTTCAATTTCATGCTTCAAAACACATCAAAATGTAATCCAATCAACATGAAACTTTATATGCATCATATACACATCCTTATACACAACATAAATGAAAAACCCCAAATTTGGACAAGGTCTTAAACCCTAATTTTTCAATTTCTTCAAATTGGACAAATTAGACCAAATTGGTTAAATCAATTGCTTCAATCATCTTTCTTCCATCCAACCAAAGTCTCAACATAATGAAACAACTCAAGATCAAATCTAGGTCATTTAAGAGTTGGTCAACAACTCTAGATTAGCAACAAAGTTTCCAAAACCATAAAAGAATACTTATAACTACACTAGTCACAAGCTTCCTCCATTATACATGCTCAACACTTTCACCAAACATTTATCCATCAAAAACACAAGGAATAAAGAATAGAAAAACTCAATAACATCACAAGATGTTGCCCACAACAAGAGGAACAAATTACTCTCTAATGGAAGGTGGAAATACTTACTATTTTCCAAGCTTTTCTTGATTTTCTTTTCTTTTCTCTCTACCTTTCTTTGTCTTCTTTAATGGAGTTTAGGTTAGAAAGTGTATTAGGTTGGAAATGAAATGAAATGAAAACAATATATACTTGTTGACTAGAAGCCCTTGGCCGAACATGTCACAAGCATATACAAGATTTTTCATTTCAATTTCATTTGACAAAAATTTAATCAACTTGATTTAAATATCTAATAACACTTTATAGATATTTTAATTAAGTCAACAAAGGCAACTAAATCATTAATCCAAATATCCAAATGTTAATATATTTATATTTTAATTAATTTAATCATTTAACAATTAATTAATTAATTAATTAATAAATACAAATATATTAAATATATATATAAATTTACATTAAATATCAAATATATATATATATTATATATATATATATATATATATATATATATATTCATTTAGGATATTATTCAAATATCTTAATTTGACTATTAATTAATGTGTATTTAAATTAATCAAGTATTAAATGTAAATACACAATAATTAAGCAAATGACTATCGGGTCCCTTTAGCATGTATTTTGCGTTTAACCTTTAAACGACTTTATAAATAATCAATATTATTTATAAATGTTGCTCTAGTGCTCTACAAGTATATTTCATTATTGAGACTCTCTAGATTCAGGTATATCCGTCACGAAATCCAATTTCGTGTCCATAATTTATCCACCCGTAAATTATGACGATCACGGATAAACTCGCTGAATCATACAGGTCGAGGTCATGGAAAATATATAATTCCTCCGTCACAGGTATCCGGATAAATCCCAGAGATATAGATGTAAACGTCAAATCTCTATAAGGATTATCCAGTCGATTATTCTATTAGCAATCTCTAAAAGAATGTTTAGAACTAGCTTCTAAACTTTACCACGGGCCCATGGTTTTATCTGATTGCTAATCATATAGACTACCTATGCTCTGGTACACAGAACTGACGAATATTTTCTTGATACATATAGGACACCCTGAGGATCTATCTACACTCAACGAACATGCGGAGGTCTGATCTAAATAGATCGGTGACGTGACTGTCATCTAAGTGTAGAAGATGTCTCATGTGCCCACAATGGCATCTCAAGTCTAAGAATCACAAGTGCTACTCAACCCGAGAAGATTCTTATTGACGTTGGTGTACCATCCATTAAGAATCTTCGGTGAGTCGTTCAGTGTTTATCCGCTATAAACACCCACACGTCTATACTAGTCTCCAAGACTTATGGTTCATTGAGAAACAATTGGAATCATATATTCCAGTATACGACATGTACCGGTCTCAACGGGTTTACTTTACTGACCAAGTAGTGTAAACCTTGACCAGGAACTGTTTGAGAATGACAACGTCATGATACTACTCAATGTCAGTTGCGACGCTTTTGAAACAGTACCATGACTAATCATTCTAAGGTCATTACGTCTTTACCATATAAAAAGATACATTATATTATAGAAACTGCATATATTATTCATAATAATAATGTTTTACAGAAGTATTCAAAAGAAATACAACCGGGAATTGGCGCTCTGAGCACCAACCCCAACAGTTTACTGCTCTCATTCGTTGTTGTCTCCTTTTTTGAGTTGTCGTTCTCCCTATTTTGCTGTTGTTTTTACTGTATTTCACTGTTCTTTCGGTGATGTTTTCTGGTCACTACATTTGCTGTATTTAGGCTATTGTTCTTGGTGTATTTGGGGACTGTTTTGGGTGTGATTTGGGCTGCTGTTATGGTGTGGTTTGGGGACTGTTTTGGTGAGGTTAAGGGGCTGTTTTGATAAGGTAAATGGGGCTATTCAGGATGTGTTTTGGTCAAGGCAACGGGGGTTCTTTGGTTTGTGATTTTCGGTTATTAAGAGTGAGGGAGAGTTGTGTTAATGAGCTTGGGTGTTTCTTGTGTGAATGAACTAGGAGTTTTCTGTGTGAATGAGCTAGGGTGTCAATGCCTTGCAGAATTTTTGTGGTTTGTATCCATATGGCTAGGGGGGAAGTGTTTGGTTTTGGGTTTCTTTTATAGGCAAAGAGCTAGGGTTTCCATGTGTTTGAATAGGAAGGAGATCAATTAGTGTCTTACAAGGAAAGCAAAAGATTGATTGGAGACAAGATTTGGTTTAATTAGGAAGATAATATATTCAATTTGTTTGGTTTAGGCATATAATATTTGTTGATTGATTTTAATTAGGCATGATTTTATTTGATATTTATTTTAATTTGGTATGTGATTTTTAGATTTTATTTAATTTCACCATGTGTTAAATATGTGTTTTATTAATTTGGATGTGTTTTATTGGCTTTGGTGGGCTAATTGGGCTTGGGTGTGAGGCTAGCAGCAAAACCAGAAATACCGACACCGTTCGAACGCCTCTTCGAACGCTACACGAACGCCCGCAATATGCTTGACGTTCGAACGAAGTAACGAACGCAGCACGAACGAAAACAGTGAACTTGTGAAATGAATCCAATGACATACTTGTTCTGAATTTCCCCTTCCGACGTCCGTTTCCCGCGAATTCCGTGACTTAAAAGGTAGTGTCTCCAAATGAGACTCATCATAGGGACTTATATGCAAAAATGCAGTGCCTACAATGGGCAAATAATAATAAGTGCGATTAAGATTAAATATAATTAGTTAACTTTTAAAATTATTTTATACATATGTACATACAGCAAATGCTTCTGAACTTCTTAATTTCACAAATGATTCCCAATCGAACTTCGAAAGGAACTTATATGTCACCAGAGGTTCCTGTAGTTTATGTGGGTTATCTTTTGATGCTCTTATAAATTTTCTATTAAGATAACATTTGAAGCCCTTCCATTTACTTCCAGCCGAACTAATAATTAATATTTTCATTTATTAAAAATACATACCTGTATGCAATCCTATATATTTTCCTTTTAATGCTTTTGGAACTTTAATCCATGAGTCATGGGTGATTGGAACCATTGATCTTGCTAGTACCCCTATAAAGCTTGCCATTTCTTTTGAGTTTTTGCCCACCGGTTGTCCTTTACTGTTGACTTTAATCTCCAATTTCTTTCCACTGCTTCTTAATTTTATAAAATATAAATCATCAATCAAGTAACAATAAAAAACAAACTTGTTATACAATTCGTAAGCCACAAAACATGCACATAGTATAAAGCACATATTATTAATAGTTTAATTAGAAATTCGAAAGCCATGAAAAGCACTATTATTAATAGTTTAAGTGAAATTCAAAAGCCACAAGCAAATATTGTTAATGATTTAAGTGCTTTACATAAACTGAACTAACAAATTTTTTATTTTAAAATATTCCATGTCATTTGCGAATTCATGCTCAAAGCGTAATTATGAAGAATCTTGGATCAGCAAATTAAAGTCTATATAATGCAACATGTATAATACCCAAAACCCTAAATATCATGCTTTGAATCACCCATATAATTTAGAAATAAAAAAAATCAGATTTAACAACAAAACCTATGTACCTCTGTAACTTTTTATTGGCCAATATTTTTCAACAACCGACTAAGTGCGGCCGGTGGCTAAAATTATGTTTCTTGGGCAATTAGACGGAGAATAAGAATTCTATAATGGAGCAGCAAAAGCCAATAAGAATATTAAGAGTCTTTAGGCTTTTATTATGTTGACTTTATTTCTACTTTTTTTTTAAGTTAGAAAAAATAATTAAGTCAAATCCAATTTTTACTTAACGAAATCACGTTTATTAAAATAAAATATTTTAATATGTGATCTCTTTCCTATTAGATTTAAAGATAACTATTTTTAATTATGAGATTTCTTTCATATTAGGTAAAGACAACAGTTATAATATGTGATTTCTTTCCTACTAGATAAAGACATCGTTTATAAACTAAAACCGTTGTTAAAACTGATTGTATTAAAAGTGATTTAAATTCTATTGCAAAAGAAAACAGTTTAAAATAAAACCGGTATCTTTTACTTACCAAATCAGTTAATTTTTAAACCGATTTCTTTTAAAGTGTTGGCAATTCCAATTATTGTAGTAGTGAATATATATATATATATATATATAATATATATATATATATATATATATATATATATATATATATATATATATATATAATTGTTGTATAACATGTGTTGTAGTTGATTTTGAAATTAAAATTATTCCGGGTGATTTTAAAAGGTGGTTAAGGTTTTTAAACTTGAAAAAAATTGATGAATAATCAAAATCCCGAGAGTGATGCGTTCAACGCAGCTCATGCAGGGTGCAGCTGGATACAACGTGTACTTCATGCAGCCAGTGCTGAATGCAGTGCATTTTGGTTTTTCCATATTTCGATTTATCCATGTTTTTCCTTAAACACTAGTAATGGAATATGATATTTCATTAAAATATTTAAAAAATATACTCATACTAAAATACTATGTGTTAGACCCATTTCCACTGTGCGGGACACTGATCCGACCCTATGGGTCTCACATTCACCCCAACAGAATGGTATCAGCGCAGGTCTTAACCACAACATATGTATTTGAATCAATACCTCTGTAATTTTAATTTAATTATGCATAAGTCATATTGGATATGCATTGTATTTTTTAAATTAAAATTTTTATATTTATTTTAACCTAAGCATTTTAATGACTTGTTTGCCATAAATCTCCCATGATTAGGTGATTACTTTTAAGTAATAGTATTAATAATGGTGGAGCATTATTGGATGGTCTGTCTTGTCAATACGGAGATGAATGGGTTCTTATTACTTATGCCCAATATCATCATTAATGTGAGGGTATCAGTGGTCAGAACTTAGGTCGCTCCGGTAAAATATCAGATGTAGCGTGATGAGTTAACGTAGTCACCCAATACTATCATTATTGTGAGGGTGTACTTACAAAGCTAATTAGTGCACATTGACAAGTATACACCTGGAAAACGTTTTAATCCAATATTGTCATTATTTTGAGGATAAAAAATGGTTTAGGACCAAACTTAGGAATCACATGAATATGATTGACCTTTGAGGTCTAACTAATGAGTTTTTGAAGACCAAGACATCATCATCATTGTGAGGCTAGAATAAATGTCATGGGATACACTTCCGCTAATATTTTGATAAATGAATAATACATCTTTTTATTTCATAAAATATAATTTTGTTTACATTACATGAAGTTCTAGGGCACATATCCCAACAATTTCCCACTTGCACTAGAGCAAATGAGACATGTCATGTAATCCTAGACCATCTAGGTGACCTTCAAACATTTTAGCCATCAAGATCTTTGTAAACGGATCAGTCAGGTTCTCTGCGGATGCAATCTTCGTGACAAAATGTCTCGTGTCTACACTATCTCCCTAATGAGATGATATCTTATCTCTATATGATTTCCCTTCTTGTGGCTTCATGGTTCTTTGGATTTCGTCATTACACCACTATTATCGCAATAACGTGTGAGTGGTTTATCCATATCTAGAAAACTTCTAGATCTCCCAAGAACTTCCGAATCCAGACTGTTTCTTTAGCTGTTTCGCAAGCTGCTACATACTCAGCCTCCATAGTGGAGTCAGCAATACAAGATTGCTTTTATACTCCTCCACACAATGGCCCCACCACATAAGGTAAACACTAATCCAGATGTTGATTTCCTAGAATCGACATTCGTTTGAAAATCAAGTCTGTATATACCCTGAGGATCATATCCTCACTAGAATATACAAACATATAATTTCTCGTTCTCTTAAGATACTTGAGAATATGTTTCAATGCCACCTAATGATCTAATCATGGGTTAGATTGAAACTTACTGACTACTTCCACTGTAAAACAGATGTCCAGTTTCGTGCATAACATAACATACATGGGACTACCAACTGCTGAGGCATATGGGATTATCTCATTTCCTTAACTCCTTGAGGTGTCTTAGGAGACTATTTCTTCGAAAAATGAAATCCATTTTGATAAGGTAAATTGCCTTTCTGGAATTCTTCATCCCAAATCATACAAGAGTCTTGTCAATATACGATGCCTGAGACATAGCTAACAATCTTCTCTTCCAATCTTTAAAAGAATCTAGATCTCAAGTACATAACTGACCTCTCATAAATCTTTCATTTGGAATTGATTAGCTAGCCAGGTTTTCACGTCCGATAATATTTTTACATCATTCCTAATGAGTAAAATTTCACCGATGTACAAAACGAGAAAAATCACATTTCCATCAATGATGCGCTTGTATACACAATGCTCATCAACGTTCTGCTTAAAATTATAAGACTTGATCATGGTATCAAATCTTATGTTCTAAGATCGAGATGCTTGCTCGAGTCAATAAATCAACATTTGCAGCCTGCAAACCTTTTGCTCTTGACCTTGGGCTATGAACCCCTCTAGTTGTACCATATAGATACACTCATCAAGATTGCCATTCAAGAATACAGTCTTGACATCCATCTGCTAGATCTCATAGTCATAATATGCGGTAATTGATAGAAGAGTACGGATGAATTTGAACATGGCTACTAGCAAGAAAGTCTCCTCACAGTCAACTCTCTCTTTCTAGGTATAACCCTTAGCCACTAGCCTAGTCTTGAAGGTCTGTATCTTCCCATATGCCCCCTTCTTTCTCTTGTAGATCCACTTGCAACCAATAGATTTTACCCCATCAGGTTGCTCTACAAGTTCCCAGAATGAGTTGGAGTACATAGACTTCATCTTCAGGTCCGGCTTTGAGCCATTCCTCTTTATAAGAATCATCCACTATACTGCGATAGGTCAATGGATCATCTACATCATCACTAAAAGTGACAATTTGTGCCTCTCCAACTCCTAGATAGTGATAAGGTTGTCATACAACCCTCCAACTACGTCTAGGTGGCAGATTATTTTGACAAATTGGCATCTGATGCTCAGATGTATAAGGTTCTTTATTTTTGTCAACTGTTGTTGACGATGGTGTGCTGGTCGAACAAGCAAGCAAATCCTCGAGTAACACCTTACTTCGAGATTTGAACTCCCTCATAGAGTCCTCCTCTAGAAACATAGCATCTGTCGACATAAACACTTTGTTATCTTCCGGACTATAAAAGAACCCACCCTTAGTCTCCTTAGGATAGCCTACAAATAGGCACATCTGAGAACGTAGCTCCAACTTAGTAGTCTTATTCTTCAGCACATGTGCTGGACATCCCCATATGTGGAAATATCATAAACTAGTTTTACGACCACTCCACAACTCTAAGGGAGTCTTAGGAAAAGACTTAGATGGAACTACATTAAGGATATACATTGTTATTTACAATGCATATCCCCATAATGAACTAGGTAGTGAGCTATAACTAAACATAAATCTTTCATATCTAGTAAGGTCTGATTTATCATTTCCGCAACACCATTTTACTGTGGTGTTCCAAGTGCTGTGAGTTGGGATGCTATCTTATACTCAACTAAGAATTCCTCAAAATTTATGTCAAGATATTCTCCTCCATGATCCGATCGTAGAGTTTTGATCACCTTACCTAATTGGTTCTCAACCTCAACACGATACTCTTTGTACTTTTCAAAAATATATGACTTGTGCTGTATTAGATAAACGTACCCATATCTAGAATAATCGTAAATAAATGTGTTGAAGTATTCATAACCACATATGGCTCTTACATTCATCGGTCCGCAAACGTCTGAATGTATTAGCTAAAGTGGTTGACTAGTTCTTATACCTTTTGAGGTAAAAAGTCTCTTGGTCATCATTCCTTCTAAACATGATTCGCAAACTAGTAAAGTTCCAAGCTTTAACTGGTTTAAAGCTCCCTTATTTATCAACATGTCTATCCAGTCAAGACTAATATAACCAAGTCTAAGATGCCACAAATATGTGTCATCGTGAGAAATCTTTTTCCGTTTCATTTTAGATTTTTCAACCTTAAATATTTCAGTGTTAAGCAGTGAGTTATGTGTTAATTTAAGCAGTGAGTTATGTGTTAACGACCTTAACACATATAAATTATTTTTAGAGTTTCTTGTGTATATAGTTAATCAATTTCTACCAATAATAACCAAATTATTATTAAAAGAAACAGAAAAACCATCATCCAAAATTTTAGAAACATAAATCAAATTCCTGCGAAAACTATGAATAAATAACACATTGTTCAAATTTAAATAACTATTATTGAAAAAATTTAAACTGGAAACTCTCACTGCTCTTACTGAAATGACATCTCATGTCCCAACCCTCATGGTATAGTTTCTTTCAACAAGGTCCCTCCATGAATCAAATAGCTACAAAGAAGAACAAACATGGTTAGTGGCTCTAGAATCAACACTTTATGCAGACTTATCATCCTCGACTAATAGAGATTCAATAACAAGTAAATCATATTTACCTGTAGCCTTCTTCTTGTAACATCTCGGGTTATTTTAGCATGTAGCGTGAATTTTATTTTTAGTGCGTGGGATCGCATCCGAATGCGAGGTTTATTTTTCAATAAAATGGGAACATATTCATGAAATTAATGGTAATTCTATATTGGATTAAATTTGAGGGGTTAAATTGAAATTTACCAATTAGTATTTATATATATATTATAAGTATCTAGACTTTTCTACACACACCTAAGTAATATACCACACACACGTATCATACGCACACACACATAATTCACACACACACGCAGAAAATAAGAAACAGAGAGGAAGAAGGGGAAAGACCGAGAAAGAGAGCAGGAGAGAAAGAGAGAGAGAGGGAAGAAAGGAGAGAAGCCGAAGCCGAGAAAGAAGAAAGGGAAGAGAGGGGAGAGAGAAGAGAGAGAGAGACCGAAAAAAAAAACAAAAAATAAAAAACAGAAGAGAGGAAAGGAAGGGAAGCCGAGAGAGAGGGAAGTTGAGAAAGAAAGCAGAAGCCGTGAGCAGCAGAAGCAGTAAAGAGAAAGAGGGGCTGGACCGAGAGAGAGAGAGAAGCAATTAGTAAGTATACTATGGCAGCGATTTCCTTGAGTGTTTTTGATTCAATAGTGTTGGATTTGTTAAAGAAATTGGATAACTGGACGGATAAGGCATGCTAGAGTGAATTAAAATCTAGTTTTAAGATTATAATTAGAAGAAATTAGTTAGATTGAAGAAATTGGGAAAATTGGAGAAGATTGGCTATAAACCCTAGAATTTGGGAATTTTAATCAGTTGAGTTATGTAAGTTATACGTGTTCTTGGGTCTTTAATTAATAAAAATTGGTGGAAGTTAGAAAATAAATGTGTTTAGTTTATTGAGATGGCTGAACAAGATTGTTTTCTGCCTAGGTGATCATTTTCTTGATTTGTTTATTGAGATGGCCATACAATGTGCATCTTTTTTGTAGTTCTATGTGCTTATGTGATTAAAAGAGGCAAGTTTAACTTGTTTTGTGGTGAATTCTGTCCAGACATTGGTGATATTTTTAATCCTAAGTTACACTTAGGACTACTGCTGTATCTACTTATCACTCAAGTAAATGAAGTAAATGACAAAGTTTTTGTTTAAAAGAAATTACTGGTATCTTAAGCAAATACATGTTTCCATCTAATGACTTCTGTCACACAATTGAGGCTGCTGACAATGATATTAATTAGTTTCTGCTTTGTTACCTTTAACAACGGCAAAGAAATGGCTCTGGCAGACTGTTTTTTTTTAGTTGAGATTTTAGACAGCTTGTAATTATAGGTGGCAGCTTGGTATTGGAGTCCTATGAAGTAGTTTGATTCTGTTTCATGTCTTTCAGTACTAAATAGGATATAATAACTTAATAGTTTCTTGAATAGACTAGAGATGGCTAGCAGTTTCTCATTTTCCTTATGAAACTATAGATGATGAAGGGTTGAAACTTGGTGTGTGTGATCCTTGTGTACCTTTTCCTGAGGGGGTTTCTGGATGAAGATAATTTCAAAATTATAAATGCATATTGTTCTTTCCTGAATCTAATGTCGCTGTTGGGTGCTTTTGGGACTGGAATTTTCTACTTTGCTCAATAGGTTTCTCTATTGCTCTTGTGCTGTGTTGTTAACATGGTGTTTTGGATCTCTGTTAGATATTGTCAAAGTGTCTATCTTCTTGTAAATGTTAGGTGCATCACTTTCACAATCATGGTAGAGTATTTTAGGATCTCTAGCTATGGAAAATCTTGGAAATCGTGCATCTTTCTTCTGAGGATAGTATAAGCATATAGAACATGAGTTAACCTAAGATAAAAGTATGAAAAGAATAGAATACATATATCATTAATTTGTTGGAATGCATGAACATATGCATGAACATATATGATAATATGGAATAAACATATAATAAAGTATGGTTAGGGTAAGAGAAAGTATTAGAAATGAATATGCATATGTGTGGGTTACGATTTTCAGAAATTGAATTAAAGTTAAGAATCTTTTTGAAATTGAAAGTGTTTTAAAGAAAAGTTTCAAAAGTTTTCTTTTGAAAGAAATGTATTTTCAGAAAATATTTTTACAGTTTTGAGATACAGAATATGGTTTTATGTTTTTCAGGGCATGGGGGAAAACCCACCCCAGTATGTAACTTGACACAGTTGGAATTGACGGATTCAGAGACATGTGCACATGTAGAGGACTGGGGGACGGCGATACGTAATGCCTCAATGTCATAGATTTGCATATCTGGCTCTAGGGCGTATGGGGGGACAGCGATACGTAACGCCCCCATGCTTCAGTTTTTCAGCAGATATGCAAATCCATGACATTGAGGCATTACGTATCGCCGTCCCCCAGTCCTCTACATGTGCACGTCTCTGAATCCGTCAATTCCAACTGTGTCAAGTTACATACTGGGGTGGGTTTTTCACATGCCCTGAAAAACATAAAACCATATTCTGTATCTCAAAACTGTAAAAATATTTTCTGAAAATACATTTCTTTCAAAAGAAAACTTTTGAAACAATATTTTCTGAAAATACATTTCCTTTTGAAATTGTTTCAAAAGTTTTCTTTTCAAAGAAATGTATTTTCAGAAAATATTTTTACAGTTTTGCGATACAGAATATGGTTTTATGTTTTTCAGGGCATGGGGGAAAACCCACCCCAGTATGTAACTTGACACAGTTGGAATTGACGGATTCAGAGACATGTGCACATGTAGAGGACTGGGGGACGGCGATACGTAATGCCTCAATGTCATGGATTTGCATATCTGGCTCTAGGGCGTATGGGGGACGGCGATACGTAACGCCCCCATGCGTCAGTTTTTCAGCACACTCAGATATCAGTTTTTCAGAAAAATGAGTTTTTGAGATATCGGGCTTTCAGAAAACAGTTTTCAGAAATCAGATTTTAGAAACAGTTTTCAGAAAACAAATTTTAGAAAGACAGGTTTTATAAAGAGTTGCAGAAAAGAATTTTCAGAAAGAGTTTTCAAGAAAAGTATTTTCTAAAAACATAACATATTAAAGTAGAGTATAGTTATAAGTTGTGCTTTTAGACCATATATGTTCTAGAAATCATTTGAGTTGCATATAACTGACATTTATGCATGATAACATTATTACACTTATATGTATATTTGATTGATGTTTGTATGAGTTATATGTTTACATAGAAAGAAACCTTTTGTGGATACTAGTGTATGATAATATGATTACATTTATACATGTATGCATGCTTGAAGATGGTGAGATAAATGTTTAATAGGAAGGATATTTCATAATTCCGATTTGTTGATATTTCAATGAAATAAAAGAAAGATAATTATAATAAATGCCCTAGTTAAATTGACAAAGAGGGTATAGTTAAGTATCAAGATATCAGAGTAGCGCAGCGAAAACGTGATAAGATTGGACTTAGTAATTAAGGATATAGAAACTTACTCTTTATATTATGAATGTTAAGATGTGAACAGGGTTAAATATATATATATATATATATATATATAGAAAAAGAATTGGTAATAAGTAACCTGTTTTTTAAATGAATAAGAATTATAAAAGTAATTCAGACTTTGTAGATATTTGAATGGCTTTATAAACAACCCAGGTTAATACAGAAACAAAACTTAAGCTTTGTGTGTTTGTCGCCCAAGGTAGGAGCATAGTTACTTACCGAGTCTTATGACTAACTACCCAACAGTATTTGAGTTTTGCAGGTTGGTGACCAAATCGGTCGACCAGGGGCATCAGAGCTTGAGGAGCCGGATAGCAGAGTTGCAGTCAGCCAGTCACCAGGTCTTGGGCGTATAAGAGTCAAGTCGTGTATAAGTTTAGATATAAAGAATTTTAAGTTGTATAGGTTAAGATGTAAAAGTTTTTGTTCATACACATTTTCGGGCATGGATGTATTATGTCTTGAGTTCATCATTTTAGTGTCATATTATATGTTTGGGCCCTGTAGACTGCATTTCATTGCATAATTATGAGTTTTGCATGAGAGTTAGCTAGAGGCTTATGGTGATAGGGCAGCCTATTGTCTGCCGGTAACATCTCCGGTAGCGGGATGTTACACTTTTGTTTCAGTCCAGCAAGATATTTAGGACAGATCATTTTCCAATGCCTATCCTTATTACAGTGGAAATACTTTCCTTTGGGCTTGGCATCCTTGGAGCCTTTCTTGTTATTCTTCATTGGCTTTTCATTAGCCTTGTCAGTGTCTTTCTTCTTGTTCTTGACCGATTTAGAAGATTCCGTAATATTTGCCTCTCCACAGGGCTTACGAGGATCCACCAGCATGGACTCGTAATGGGTGAGCTCATTTTGCAGCTGAGTCAAAGTAAAAGACAATCTGTTCATAATGTAGTTTCTTTTAAACTGTAGGAAACTCTTCGAAAGAGATTCTATGATCATGGTCATCTGGTTACGCTCGTCAATACGAGCTCTAAGAGTTTCGGACGTATTGAGATAAGTCATCATCCTTAAGACATGCTCTCAAACTGATGTCATTTCTTTCATCCTAGCGATCATCGCTCAGACCATGGCCTCATGATGCTAGCGCTCTGAAGGCTGGCCGAACATGCCCTGTAATGACTTCATCATCAAAGATGTTGTAGCCATAGGCTCATGTTTTGTAGCAAGAATCTCAGACATCCTTGCTGCAAGTAGTAGCGAGCTTTCTCATTAGCCGTGTTTCCGGCTGGCTCGGGAGGATACTCTTTCGTCATGAAAAACTTAAGGTCTTCACAAATATTATGGCGTTCATGTTACTTTTCCATTTTACATATTTTTCTCCCGTCAATTTTTCATTAGAAAGAATAGCAATTATTGGAGAAACCAATTACTCAAATAAATAAAGTAAACATGCATTTAAAATCCATTCATTAGATATTAAAATTATCAAATATTTAGGCATAAAATTAAACATGATGCATGTATAATGAATTAGAAACCTAAGAGAATTACTATATTAGAGAAATCTATCATCCCATAAAAAGTACCTATGTAGGGTATGTCAAGTATTTGCATGATAGATCAAGACAATCTCAATTAATTAATTTATATGAGAATAACTCTTATTCGTATATTAATCAACCACCGTTTGATTTGATCAAGGAATTTTGATTAACATTTAATCATTCATTCGTGAGCGTAACCCGTTGTTTCGAAACTCTTAGACTTAACTAGTGAAGTGCCTCGGTAGGGTAGGTCAGTTCATCAAATACATCTAGAGTTCCTATCCTCTCGGAATTCAAATTTGGTATTGACCCAAAATGGACACCATCCATATAGGGACGAAAATAAAACTGTCTCGAGGTGCCTTTTGAATCTCACGTTTTCGAACTAACAACGGATATCGCGGGATATATTGTCATATATCTCTATTCCACTCAATATTTTAAATTTAAGGTTTCTATTTAAAATATCTCATGTTTTAATTCACTTGTGTCTATAAAATTTATCCGCGACTGAAACATAATTTTCCTTTACAGTAGTGCATGATTAGTGATATTACCAATTCTCTTAAAATTTTAATTCACTAATTTCCATTAGTCTAAACTAAAAATTCTACACAATTATACTAATTTAATTAAGTTAGGTTTAGTGACCTAATTTATTTTAGTTCTTTCAATATTGGTTCACTAACAAGTTTAAAATTTAAAATTCAAAATTCAAAAGTGGACAAAATTTTAATTAAACTATTTAATTAATATAAGCGCGTTATAAATTCCAATGGTACGTAGAGTTTTATCCCGAGTGTAGACCACACTACCGTCCACTCGGAATCGGCTATGAAATTTACGATCGGGTTTCCATCCGATATACCAATGGAATTCATTATGCACTTATAAAGCCTATAATTTTAGAATTTCAATTTTAAAACATTTAACCAATTAATCTAGTTAATTCGTTTTCATACATATCATATTCCAATTTAACCACTTTAAATTTCATAAAATCATATTTTATGACTAGAATATCCATGCATCCAAAAATATTATGGAATGTGAAAGTGCAAGAGTAGACTCCCTAAGCTATATGACATGTTATTCCCTAAGCTATATGACATGTTATTCAAACATTTCGAATTAACATATATATAACATAAAAAATAAACTTTGCATTGACCAGGCTCTTATTTTTCCTATACTAATCTAATTAGTACATACAATTCTAAGGCATCCATTGGTCTTCAAATCTTGCTCCATGGTTCGATGTTGATCACTTTGCGGTATTGGTACTCCAAATTACAATTAATGAAACTTTTACATAGGAAAATAAAATATACAATATTTGTAAAAATGGCCTTATGGCCTTACATTCCCAAAACCAAAAACAACATAAAATAAGAGCCGGAAAAATTTACGATTAATGTAAAAACCATTCATCACATGAATTTACAATAAACATTCATCAAATGAATATTAATATGTGCCTACTCATCTCAGCATGCATATAATAATTTATATCTCATATAAATATTTAAAAAATAAAAACTTTAAATAAAAAAGAGAAGGGTTAAGAACATTTTTCAACCTCGCTCTTGATATCAATTGTAGGAAACACTTTCCTAACGCAGTGGAAACACCTTAAGCACCAGGGATCGGCTTTGAAAAAATTTTATGCCCTTCCTCTTGTATGGCCGAATATGACCAGCAACTGGACTGGAGATTTGCTTACGTTTTTAGCCATATTTCAGCCCCGGAACAGCACCCGAACATCCTCCGAACAACGGCTCAAATCTGAACTATTTCGGAACCAAAGTTGCGCCCAGCTCACACCCAAATCAGCCCCTGATTTGTGTCAACTTCAATAATATTTCAGGTCTGATTTTTCCACCAAAAACAGCCCCACAACACTCTTAAAACGCCCCTTAATGTTCC